>JALMQS010000793.1:459610-475163 GCA_024734495.1 Forficula auricularia
ATGTCCACTTCCGGTTTTCCGATTTCAATTGACTGTGTTTATTGCGCCACGCAGAGGGGGGCAGCCCTTTACAAGAAAAAGAAAATGTTTACATTTTGTATACAAAAAACGCCAGCCGTTAAAAAATTATGCCAGATGTTGTGGCTTACATCCACTAAAGTTAAATGGGCGGTCTTAAACAAATATTTTAATATGTACATTATGAAAAGTTAAAATTAAAATTATTTACAAGTTTGTTAAAAATTTAAAATTATGTACATATCTCTTTAGGAACGAGGCCAGATAATTGGGGGCATTCAACACACCCCGCAACAGCTCATAGAGAGTCTTTCAGTTCATTATTTAATTTTGGCCGGGCCCCGTCCTAAAGGTCCGCCTCATGAAAGTGGAGAATTTAAAAATAGAGCCTATCATCGCCCTGAGCGTCATTTTATTAAGAGTATTTTTGCAGACACCCAGGGCGCGCAGGTCCCTATAGGACCGGGGACACCAGACCCCCTTCCACGAAATTGTCGCGGCCAAAACGGTGACATGACTGACCGCGACCTCGAACCTTTCTGCGATGTTTCTGATCAGGCTGGAGTTACCACTGTAATAATTAATTTTGTTCGTGTTGGCAACATCCAGCCCGGCGAGTGCGGAAACCACCTGCACATCGATGACCGTGACCCGATTTTCCGGTCCAGCCATCACGAGGTCTGGCTTACGTGCCCCGGAAGTGCTGGAATATAAATATTCCAGCTCCACCCTAGGGGATCTTTTTTTCACATCGTCTGCCAGACATCGGACGACGGCGTCATGACGCTTGATCCTCCCGTCGTGAGTTCGCCCACAGCCCTGGATAATATGGGCCGTCGTCTCCGTTTGCTGTACTACTTCTAACCTATATCGAGCTTAATTTTCGAATTTCATAGCTCTGAGATTTATGGTGGCGAAACACGGGGAGGGGGGGGGGGGCGGTACATACGTACATATGTACGCACTAACCAATGGATTTTTGGCCGCTTTTTAGTCTCTGGGGTCCACAATATCCAGTTTTATATCCCAAATCCGGTTTCCAACTATTAAGGGATCCATTCCTTCCACCTAGAAGTTACAAAATGAAATTAACTTTTTTCATCTCTGAGATAGAAGCTCTCAAAGTGTCATCACCCAGATAGGGGATCGCAATACTTCCACATTATATTCTATGAATGTGAAAGTAAAAATCGTTAGTGACGTTTTTGAAAAAATAAAAAAAAAACGAAAAAATGTCAACTTCCGGTGCTCCGATTTCAATTGACTGATTTATTGCGCCATGCAGAGGGGGGCAGCCCTTTACAAAAAGAAAACAGATTTTTTTACAGATTAGAGTGCAACTTCTCATCAGCCGTCCAAATAATAATGCCAGATGTTGTGATTATTTGTGATTAAAGTACATTTATGGGCGCCTATGACACAACTCCAGAACCGAGGCCAGAGTGTTGGGAGCAAAAGCCAAAAGCTTGCTGTACTCCTTCTAGCATATATCGAGCTAGGATTCGAAATTCGAAGATCTAAGATTTATGGTTGCGAAACGGAGGGGGGGGGGTACATTCTTACGTACGTAAACATCAACTTCCGGTGTAGTAAAATCATGTATATAGCCATATCGTTTTATTTTTATTTCCAATTTGCTTGCATATATGACATCGCGAACATAATCAACTGGTGTGAGCACCACCCGTCTTTCAAAATGAGTTTCTTCAATATTTTCAAAGTTTTAACTTTCGTGTTCATCTAACGTTAAGATAAACATTCTAAATAAAATTTATTATTGAATATCCGAACAAAATTCATCTGTTTTGATTCCCCAAAGAATCAGACAGATGGGCTTTGTAGTAAATTTATATATATAAGGGAGGGCACAGGTGTTTTGTAAGGCTATGTGGATGGCCAACATAAGTTTATTTTTATTAATAAGTAGCTTCAAGGCCCGCCTAAGGCGGGCCTTTTGCTAGCCAGGGGGCTTCGCCCCCTGGACCCCCACGTGGCTGCTTTATTGATGTTTTATTAGTAACAGAGAATAAATATAATTGTTTTATTATAAAGTCTTAAATAGATATAATTTGAGATTCTATTTAACTGTAATATACACTCATAACAAATAAGATGAAACAAATATTTAAAATGTATTAAAAATCTCTATTTATAAAAAAATATCTTATTCTCAAGCTTGAGTTGTTTATCATAAAAGAATTTAGTCTTATTGATTTTAAGTCGATTCTTCCACGTTTTCATGAGAAGTTGCCATTAATAGTCAAAACATCAAAAATGGAATGCAATAAGGTTATTCCTCTAGTATTAGATAAGAATCGATCGTTATTTTTGATATTAAGTCGATTCCTCCATGTCTTCAGCAATGGTTACTAATAATAATCGAAGGGTCAAAAATCTAATATAGAATTGTTATTCCTCTAGTATTAGATAAGAATCGATTGCTATTTTTGATTTTAAGTCGATTCCTCTATGTCTTCAGCAATGATTACTAATAATAATCGAAAGGTCAAAAATCTAATGTAGAATTGTTATTCCTCTAGTATTAGATAAGAATCGATTGCTATTTTTGATTCTAAGTCGATTTCTCCATGTCTTCAGCAATGGTTACTAATAATAATCGAAGGGTCAAAAATCTAATGTAGAATTCTTATTCCTCTAGTATTAGATAAGAATCGATTGGTATTTTTGATTTTAAGTCGATTCCTCCATGTCTTCATCAATGGTTACCAATAATGATCGAAGGGTCAAAAATCTAATATAGAATTGTTTAGCTCCTCAGGTAGAGACGCCCCCTCCCCCACATAGAAGTGTCGCCCAATGCCCCCCCGGATCCGCGCATGTTCAACATGAACTGCAAATTGCAAGCAAAGAGTATCCGATTAATAACAAGGAATAAACATATTAATATTTCAGAACAGAATTTGATATTAAAAGCGAAGGAATGGATCCGCTTGCAGTTTATTTAATAAATAACAATTTTTGTTCATCAATTAAATTGTCAAAATTAATATTTGTGTGATTAAAAATTGAATTGTAATTAAGCAATTCTTCGAGACCACAAAAAAGGTCATATATAGTTTTTAAAATTATATTTTAAAGGCATTTTATTTTTCAGAAATACCAAGATAGTACATTGGATATGGTAGTTTAGCAAACGATCCGTTGAGCTTCGGTTTTTTAATTTTTGTTTTTTAAATGCGCTCTTTAAAAAAATAGATAGTTTTTAAATCTCTTGTTGCACATTAAATTCTTCTTCTAACAGATAATGTGGTTAGAACCTCATTATCTAAAGCATAATGAATGACATTCAAAAATCTTTAGAAACAGTGCTTGTCAACAAAATTGTTTAGATTATGCTAGTTTAGTTTTGCTGTTTTGGCAAGCTATGTTGGCTATACAGATTTTGATTTAGTTTTTCGTGAATTTTCCAATTTTCCGGGCAACTTTTCCGATTTTTTTTTTTACGTATTAACCTGAAATGGACTATTACGAACATTTAAAAAAAAATTAGCCAAATCGGTCAAGGCATTTGAGAGATCTGCGTTTACAAAGAAAAAGAAATTCATTTTTATTATATAGATATAATGTTATGTGGTGGGCACTAAAAAAGCTAGACTTTTTCTCTAATAACTGGTTTTCTAAACCAATGTTTAAGGCGTAGTAAATAGAGCCGTGAGCTTTCTGGGTCAATGGACATTTATTGAAGTGAAGTGGTCAATCTTACGCTACGCTGGCTTTACTATACGCAAATATTAGCTCTGGTACTTAATTGATTCCAAGAGAATTCTGCGACGTTTCTAAATTAAAACAAGAATCTCAAACAGCCAACAACCCTTGAAGGTCCAATTGGAAATAAATTGAACCAACTCGGATTTCAATTTGTTTATAGACCAATTTATTTTAGAGAGTGAAAATGCGCTTTTGCCTTTCTCTTTCCTGACTCTTTTGAGCATAGGCGTCAGACTTTTTCGGGAGGGGGGGGGGGGGCTCGGAGAAAGAAAAAAGAAGAAATAAGGATAAAGGATATGTTACTATTATGAAATTGAAGATGTCGATGTGCGGCATAAGCCCAGAATTGGCACAGTACTGTCAAAGATGATGGGAGAGTGTTAAGGAGGCCGAACTCTTATATAAATAAGGCTAGTAAATAAGAGGAAGAGATTTTAGATATAAGTTTATTATTAAGGCGACCTTGACTGGTGGACATACGGAGTCTTGAAAAAGTTTCAACTTTTTTTTTAAATTTTTGTTTGGTTTCACAACAAATGATACAGAAAGACATTTGGATATGATTTTGACATAATTAAGCAAGCCTTTGATTGAAGTAATTCAGCGCCGCGCCTGTAAATTGAAGGGTATGCATTCGAATAGAACGCCCTGCATTGCGGGTTGCGTTGACATGCGCTGAATTTCTCACTAGTACAGTGGTTCCTAACATTTTCAGTTTCATTATTAATTACCCTTGTGATCAAGCTAGCCATGTGTCTTTACACTTTGTTAAAAAATATATTATGAGAAAAGAAAACTTCAAATTTATTAGGATTATTTATTCTTTACTATTTGTTTTTCTACTAAAAATCCTCAATGTTCTTTCAGGTTGGATTTGTAGAAATTTGATGGTATGATTACTATTTAAATTTAAAAATTAGCTAATCCTATGACAATAAAAACAAATATACTTTGAGAACTAGAAAAATTTTCCTTTTTTTATACATATTATAATATAAAAGTGTATATTAAATGAAAATCAAATTAAATGAATTCATTGTGATTTCAAATAAAGTTACGTTCATATAAGCTTTTTCAAAGTTTAAAAAGTCTGACCTGCATGTCAGATTATTTCCTTCAGCGTATGTGAACAAAAGTGATATCTAGATTCTATTAGAAAAGATTACCATTTGTCTCGGTTTGATCGGGACTGTCCGGGTTTGAAGGTATGGTTCATGTTTCCAGGTCAGTTTGTCATTTTGTCCAGTTTTTCGGAAAAAATTATTTATTATTTATTTATTTAAATACTAACTCAGCAAAGTTAATTGTGAACATCAGCAAAGTTAATTGTGAACTAAATTTTAGTGAATTTCACAATCCGTTTAAAAATACAAGGAAATAAAAGAAAAAGTCAACACTTTTTCAAGACTCGCTAGGCTTGCTATTTAGAGAAGCAACAAGTAATTTCTTTTGTACATTTTTATCTGAAATTTAATAAAGTCCATTTGAATATTCTCTATCTCTATAACCAGTATCGATTTGGTCCGGGTGCAAAGGGCCATTTCTAGAATAATAGGAATTAAGAAATTAATCTCTAATATAAATTTTAAGGAGTTAGGTGTTGATTCTAGGTGAAACATTTTAATATAATAATAAAACTTGAGTAAGATACGAGGTAGGTTTCACAAAAAAGAAATAAAACAAAATTGAGTTTTGAATTCGATATATTTTGGGGGTTAGCCCATCATCAGGAGTCCAAGAAAACTGATTATATATTGGAAAAATAGTTTTACAAGGAAAAATTTTTTAAAATTTTTTGAATGTATGTGGTGAGGGGAAAGTAGGGGGAAGAGGAGAAGTTGTTCTAAGAATTAATATTTTCTATTGAGATTTGAACGGGGTGAAGGGAAGCTATACCTGCTATTATAATAACGAACGGGCAAGTACCTGAAAAGGCAAATGAGAGCTAATATTTTCTCTATTGAGATTTGAGCCGGCTGAAGAGAAGCTATACCTGCTATTATAATAACGAATGGGAAAGTACCTGAGAGGGTACAACTGGAAAGGTACATAAGAGAGTAAAATTGCCCTAATATATTCAATGTGCGAACAATGGAAGGAATGTTTAGTTAATTTATTAATATATATATAACCAATAATTGTATTTTTATACACTTCCAATTGATTATTTAAAATATTTGAATTATTAGAGAGGGCTATTTTAAATTCGGTGGATTCTAAGAGATCAAATTTAAGGCCTTTTCTTTCGAAATGAATGGGGATAGGGTTATTATTAGAGGTTGAATGGTTGGATTCATGTAAGTGAATTGCGAAGGCTGAGGTCGAATCTAAATTAATGTTATCGGATTTATTGAGACGATTAAGAGCTCTTACATGCTCGGAGTAACGTATTTTAAATGAACGGCCTGTATGGCCTATATAAAAAGCATCACAATCTTGACAAGTTAATTTATACACTCCTGATTTGTCTAATTTATCAATTTTGTCTATTTTATTGTTAATTAATTGGGAGCCTAAATTGTTGTTGTTGTATAAAAGCGTGATTCCATATGATCTAAGAGTATAAGCTAATGGAGATGTCAGATGATTAGAAATGAAGGGTATTCTTCTATATATTTTTTCAGTTCCCCATTCTAATGAGTGTAAGTGTGAAATAGTGAATTTACGTTTGATTTTATTATAAATTGTGTTGATAGTCGAAATGTTATAACCATTATTCAGAGCTATATTCGGAATGATGTTAAGCTCTTTATTGAAATGTATAGTATTCATGGGTATGCTTTCCCCTCGCCACATACATTCAAAAAATTTTAAAAAATTATTACTTGTAAAACTATTTTTTTAAAATATAATCAGTTTTCTTGGACTCCTGATGATGGGCTAACCCCCGAAATATATCGAATTCAAAACTCAATTTTGTTTTATTTCTTTTTTGTGAAACCTACCTCGTATCTTACTCAACTTGTATTATTATAATCTCTAATAGTCTGAAACAGGTTTGAACTTTTGTATTTTGCATCCTTGCTAAAGAAAGAGAGATCATTCTATCCGTGCTCTTTGTAGTTATTTGCATAAAGTAAAAACTTTTTCTCGGTATATTAGGGCTGTCCTAGTCATTATTAATAAACTTAAATATAAATTGTTCATTTATGGCTATACTATAACATCCTCTTAACATCTCCATAGAATAATTCAAAAAATATTTTCCGCCTTTTGAACGAGATATTCCAAAATCTAATCAGTACTATGTATTGATACAAACGAACTTTTTGACTCTACTTTCTTGGGCTATCGTGGTTATCGGAAGTCACACAAAGAGAAAAAAATATTTTTCTCCTCGTTTCAGACATTTTAAAGCACAAAGAGCAAATATTTATCTTTATGTGTGATTTAATATAATACTAGGGCCGAATGTTTTCTACATTTGATTCAATCGCGAATCAACTGTAGGGAATTTTTGTCAAATATTGAGTGAAAATAATATTTGAACTTATATATTTCTAACTTGAAATAATGATCTTAAATAAATTTTTCTAATTAATATAACAAAGAATAATTGCTATATCAATGAGAATTGTTTTGACCGCGCTTGAAAAAGATATTTTATCACGAGACTACTGCGGATAATACTATTGAAGTCTGTGGAGTCTTAAGTCTGGACCAAGAGAGAAAAAAGTCGCAGTAGTCTCGTGATAAAATATCTTTTTCAAGCGCGGTCAAAACAATTCTCATTGATATAGCAATTATTCTTTTTTATATTAATTAGAAAAATTTATTTAATACTAGGGCCGCCTGGGAGGAGAGTAATTTTTAACCTGAGTTCTTGCTAGTGATATACTATATATTAACAGTTTAGCTCAATTAAGAGAAATTAAAAATCATTACTACTTAATTGTTTTTCTTTGTTAACCACTTTATAAAAAAAGTCTAACTTTTTGAATCATAAATACATTGCTGAATATAATACTCTCTTTGTAATTTCATATAGAAGTTGGTCATTTTTTTATTTCGAACAAACTCTAGAAATGGTCCCGGTTTGAGAAAAAAATATTATGGTAGGTCTATATTTAGACAAACCTCAAATTCGAGAGCGGCCGTGAGCAAACCATGCCTCGCCCTGTCCCGTAGCGGAAAAATTAAATTCGTTACCTTCAACATATAGTATGTTGATTAGTGTGATTACCCCCTTCAAGTAGCTATTTTACCCTCATGGGGTTAAATACCCCTAGATTAGGAACAACTGGACTAGTATATATTTTTTCATTAGCTAGTTTTATATGAAGCACATCAAATCACAAGTGAGAACACGAATTACTGATGTTCATTTAGAAAACTGTTTGCCTGTAGCAACATCATCACTCGAGATCAATTTTGATGCACTTAGCTCTGTCAGACGTCTCACTTTCAAATAATTTTGAATTGTCTAATAAATATGTTTGATTCTCAGTATGTTCTATTTTCTTCAAAAAAATAAATATACCATTTTTTTTTACTTTATCCGATGCGAAGCATGGGTAAAGTATTGTAATCGGTCTCGCGGCAAGCGCAACTTCAAAGGGTCCTCAGGTAAAGACTACGGAACCCATGGACTCAATTAAAGTCACAAATTATAGTATTCAATTAGGTTGAATTTTACTGTGTGACGCCTTTGCCAAAAATTACATGGGGTCTCGTCCAGAGGCCAAAAATTGCGATTTTTTCAGGAAGTGCGTGTGTATGGATGGATGGATGGATGGATGTTATCGTTTTTTCCGTCCACGATTTTTTCCACACCGTTGCCGCGATTGAAATTAGATTGAAAACCTACCATTACTATAATAAAATGAAGGGCTGATTAGTTTTTGGGACATGTTGGCTCACAAACATTAGTACTTTATTTCAGTACATTTTTTAGTTTTTTCTAAATATCTTAAAAACGACTTAACCAATTTTAATGAAATTTAATATCCTAATTAAGTACCTTGGGGAAAATAAATATACTTTTTTTTTACGTTATCCAATGCGAAGCATGGGTAAAGTATTGTAATCGGTCTCGCGGCAAGTGCAACTTCAAAGGGTCCTCAGGTAAAGACTACGGAATCAATGGACTCAATTAAAGCCACAAATATTATTCAATAGGGTAGTAGTAGTATTCAATTAGGTTGAATTTTAGCACATGACGGTTTTGCCAAAAATTACATGGGGTCTCGTCGAGAGCTTGAGTTGTTTGCCATAAAAGAATTTAGTCTTTTTGATTTTAAGTCGCTTCTTCCACTCTTTCATGAGAAATTGCCATTGATAGTCAAAACATCAAAAATGGAATGCAATAAGGTTATTCCTCTAGTAGTAGATGAGAATCGATATTTATTTTTAATTTTAAGTCGATTCCTCCACGTCTTCAGCAATGGTTACCAATAATAATCGAAACGTCAAAAATCTAATGTAGAATTGTTAATCCTCAACTATTAGATGAGCGTCAAAAATCCAATGTAGAATTTTTATTCCTCAGAATCGATCGCTATTTTTGATTTTAAGTCGATTCCTCTATGTCTTCAGCAATGGTTACTAATAATAACCGAAACGTCAAAAATCAAATGTGGAATGGTTATTCCTCGAGTATTAAATGAGAATCTATCACTATTTTTGAATTAAAGTCAACATGAACTGCAAATTGCAAGTGATATCTGATTAATAATAAAGGAATAAACATATTAATATTTCAAATGAATTTGGATAAAATTTAGCAACGATCCGTTGCAGTTTATTTTTCTTTTCACTTTACATTACACCAGGCAAGTATTTGACCAAGATCTCACCTGCCGGGAAGCTACGATGTAATCGCAACTGTAGCACGCTTGCTTGTTTTCTTTAATTAACAAAAAAAAAAAATAATAAATAACAATATTAAAAAATAAAAAATAGGTGCATGCCCCGACAGGAAATATTATGCCTGAAATGTGGCCCGCCTGCTGAAAAGATTGGCCACTCCTGAGCTAGAGAGAGAGTGAATGCCATTCAAGATAGATATTTTATCGAGAAATCCTAACGTATTCAAAAGACAATCAATGAAATTCATGGAGACTTAAAAAAATCAGCTGACGTGTTCTGATGTGGTCATCCACTTGACTTTACCATACAACCTGGCCCCTCACATATATGTAATATTTAATAAAATTATTTATAATCATGTAGGGGAGGGGGGTTAATTTTTACATTTTTAGACTTCTGGGGGTCCACTTATTATGTATACAAAATTTGGTTAAGTTCGCTCAAATGGTCTAGATTTTTAATTGTTAACCCCCTCCCTCCACACCACTTAATTTTGGATCGATATGCACCAAAGTCTAATCAGCTCTTAATCTCAATGGACCAAAACTACATGTAAAATTTTGTTTCGATATTCACACTAGTTTTTGAGCTAGCTAGTCCACATTAATTTGGAAACGCACAGACTAACAGACAGAATAGCAACCAGACAGACAGACTAACTAACAGACATTTTGACAAAACAATTATTATCTCAAAAAATATAATTTTTTCGATGTTTACTTAATAGGGCTTTTTTGTAGAGCGAAATGCCATTGTTTCGCTCAATTTTTTTAATCAAAATATTTTCAGCCATTTTTTAGATATTTCGAAAAAAAGAAGGAAAAAATCACTTTTTTCATACACGATTACAATACTTGACCATACTCTGTATGGTAAAGTAAAAAAATATTTTTATTTAGAATCAGAAATAAAACAATATAGTAACATTATTTAAATTTCTTATTCTCGGCTTTTATTTTTAACAAACTTGGTCCCTTCATAGTACTCAAACATAATTATTGTGCGTTTCATAAATCCATATCATTAAAAACAAACAAATAAAAATAATAAAAAAAAATAATAATATCTTATACGTACTTAATAAAACACGCTTGATGGAAAGTTTTTTATTAAAATAAAAAAAAATTGTGAGAGAAAACTTTCTGAATAAAATTTTTCCCTTTTATGCAGGTGTGAAGGTAGAAATTGTTTGAAAAATCTTTTTTTCCGACAAATCATAAATCGAGAGGCCCATTATATTTCTTATTTAATTCATTCTTCTTTAAATTTAATATTTACAAGCAATTTATTCTCCAAAGAGAAAAAAAAATATAAATCGAACTTTACTTAAGTAGATTGATTCGATGAAACAGAAGGGATCAGAAACCAAAAGTTGATTCAATTTCCATCATCTTTCAAGTACCATATAAATACATCTCATCCATTAAAGAAATGAAACAAATTATCAGCATTAAAGAGCATCATATTTTAATTTATTAATAACAAAGCACTAATCGAAAAGTGTACCGAGTTTTGAAGATACCTTAAATATTTTAGTTGATTTGTAAAGTAATTTAAATATTATGACGCAATATAGAGTCAACAATTGTTACTAGAAAGTTAGAAGCATTTACTTACTCTATTTCAGGCTAGGTGTCTTGGAAAAGATCGAATCTTCTTGTATACCTAATGCAGAAGAAAGAATGCAACTTCCCTTGAAGAAGGCTAGATTTAAACTAAAATTTATTTTGATAAACTGGTCGACTTTTTGTCTTTATCAAATTCCGGGAAAATAATAATTCCAATATTTGTTTTTGCAAAGAAATATAATAAATAAAGTGAAAATAGAAATCAGGGGAGGGTAAGACGTGTAACAGATCATCCCTAATTATCCAGATAACACTACAGAGTGTCTAAAAATTTTACCTCATTTTTGAAATTTTTTTAATAATTTATTATGATTAAAATATATATATATATATATATATATATATATATATATATATATATATATATATATATATATATATATATATATATATATATGCAGAGTGATAATTAAATCTTTTAAAGGCTGTTTAGAATATTTAAGTTATTTTAAAAAATATATAAGTATTTTTTGTTTTGTTGAGTAATAATAATAAAACTTGAGCAAGATGCGAGGTAGGTTTCACAAGAAATAAAACAAAATTGAGTTTTGAATTCGATATTTCGGGGGTTAGCCATCGGTTTTCTTTGTCTAAGCGGTGGGCTCACCCGAAATTATGTAGGTAAAATTCGATTTTGTTTTATTTCTTTTATGAAACCTACCTCGCATCTTGCTCAAGTTTTATTATTATATTAAAATGTTTCAACTAGAATCAACACCTAACTCCTTAAAGAAGTTATTGTTGAGTAATATATATATATATATATATATATACAGGGTGGTAATTAGGTCTCTTAAAGGCTGTTTAGAATATATTTTAACTTATTTTAAAAAATATATAAGGATTTTTTGTTTTCTGAATAACATACTAGGTGTATAACCTTAAATCCGCTGTTTTTTGGTCAAAAAGCATGGTTTTTTCATAGAAAGCAAAATCAAATTTATTCAAGTACTTGCCCTCGCTAGCTACACATTTCTCCCATCTCTCGGGCAATTTGTGGATACCACGCCAAAAAAATCCTTCTCTTTTGAGGCAAACCACTCATCAAGCCATTTTCGGACGTCTTCGTATGAATCGAAGTGCTGCTCAGCGAGCGCGTGGCCCATTGACGAAAACAGGTGGTAGTCTGAAGGGGCAAGTCTGGTGAATAAGCAGGATGGGGTAAGCAGCTCCCAGTTGAGTGTCTCCATGTAGTTTTGGACCATTTTTGACGTGTGCGATGGTGCGTTGTCGTGGAGAAAAATCAGCTTTTCATGTCTTTGTTGATAATACGGTCTTTTTTCACGCAGAGCACGGTGCAATTTGATCAGTTGTTGGTGGTAGCGGTCGGCGTTGACAGATTCACCAGGTTTCAACGTCTCATAGTAAACGATTCCCTGCTGATCCCACCAAACGCACAGCATCGTCTTCCGCCATCTTTGAACCGCCGAAACCAATCCCTGCAGGTCGTTTCCGATGTCGCCATAGGCCTCCTACAAGCATTCGATGCGATTCGGCAGTAGATTTCTTCAAATTGAAGCAGAAAAAGCAGGCTTCCCGCATATGCTCTTTTACTGGCACAAAACTGGACATGATTGCAAGGAAAAACAGACTTTGTGTTATGAAATTGTTAACAATGATCACTGATTAATGTTGTCAGACGTTAAACTCATGAAATAAAATGTATAGCGTGTCCATGGTAGTTCAATACGAGCACTAGCGCCATCGATGAGCAAACAGCGGATTTAGGGTTATACACCTGGTACATAAAGGATAGTAATTTAGCCTCTTAAAGGCTGTTTAGAATATTTTAACTTATTTTAAAAATATATAAGGGTTTTTTGTTTTCTGAATAATATACATAAAGGACAATGATAGGTCTCTTAAAGGTTGTTTAGAATATTTTAACTTATTTTAAAAAATATAAGAAATAAATCATCATTCGCCTTTCGTCTGTAAAGTGACCAGCAACTATTCAGGGACGTAGGTAATGGATTCAACGCCTTTTTAAGCCAAAATACAGGGGAAACTAGTTTGACGTCACCACTACCATATATGTGTTCGGCTGAACGATTCTCTAGCCGAACTCGAATTAAATAGTCCATAAAATATAATTTTCTAACCAATCATAATCAATTATTTCAGCAATAATATGACGTTTCGATTAACGATAATTTATTTAATTTTTTTATGGGCGTCCACATCTCACCCATAGCCCTCCGATCCTCCCACTCAGGGTCCAGTTGAGTGCCTCAGCGTGTAGCCACAGCAAAACGGTGTGAAACCCTTAAGTATGCTGCGACCAAGAATAAAATAATAATAATAATAACAAAAAAGTAATACCGCATGTCGTCCAAATAATAAAAATAAATAAATAAATACACTAAATATAGATATATAAATAAAACAAAAAATAAATAGTTAGAATATGTCACTGGGTTTGAAGAAATTGCTGTTAAATTATTTAAAATTAATTAATTTAAAAAACAGATAAATAAATAAGTAGACAGAAGTCCTTAAAAGTGTTAAATGGTAAATACCTAGTGGATGAATTTGATATTTATTTACCATATTTAACTTTAGGTTTTAGAAAAATTAAGTCTAGAATTAAATATTTAATAAAAGATTATTTATTTTAAGAGAAAATTCTAATTATATTGTACTACGTAGGCTAAGAGATTACATTTACCTTTTTTGGCAAGTTACATATAATTAATTTCCGTATAAAAAATATTTTAAAAGCATTTAACTTTTCTCAATTTACCTTTAAATTATAAAGGTCAACGAAACTACATCGAAAACTGCAAAGTTCTATGGATATAATGGATAGAACCAAATGAACGATGAAAAACTTTTTGTTAGTCTTTGTTTAAAGTTTTCCAACACGTGACAACAGGTAGAAGCTTTTTGTCAACACCGAAGGAACAGACTCACTAAACTTGACAACATTTTTAGTTTTGTTTTTGGTTGTTTGTGTAAAACAGAAACACGTAAATAACAAAAAAGTTCCATGTTAGATTAACTACAAACAAAACATGAACAAGTATTGTGAAAGTAAATAAATACATAGGTACAGTGGATAAAATATATCAAAAATCTATTCTTAAATTGAAAGTTTCTGTTTGCCGAGTGTAGCAAATTTTTATAAATTGAAGGAGACAATAACTTATATACATTAATTCCTGTGATTAATTTGTAATGGAATGATGAAAAAGGCAAAGGTCTCGAAACTATAGTCTCGTTATAAATAAATTAAAAATTTATAATACCAGCAGAAGACACACTCTTTTATTGTCTCCTTCAATCTATTCTAAATTAGAATTCGTCCTTTGCTGAGGAGCATATTTTACAGATTTCGAAAATATATTTGTATTTACTTGGTACGATCAGCAGGTAGGTTACTTTAAATATACTCGATAAATAAAATAAACTGAAACGGATCGTTGCTAAACTTTATCCAAATTCATTTGAAATATTAATATTTTTGTTCCTTTATTATTAATAAGATATCACTTGTTATTTTATGTCAATGTTGACTTAATTAATGAGCTATAATAAACCGATCAAATGAATAAACGTTAATAAATTTAATATAAAGAATTTAAAAAAAAGTACTATCTTACTCTAAAATTACTTTAAAATATAATTTTTCTATAAACTTTATTTAACCTTTTTTGTTGTCCCCAAGGTACTTAATTATAATAAACTGCAACGGATCGTTGCTAAACTTTATCAAATTCATTTGAAATATTAATATTTTTCAGTGAAAACAAAGATTTAAGTATCTTTTTGGGTGTCTTTTTTTGAAAAAAGATGGAAATTATTTCAAAAATCAACCCAGTATATAATATTATTAAATGAATTTAACTTTGAGACATCATAGATATTAGTTGAAATATTTTTTTACATTGCATATCAGAGAGGTTCGTCCCCTTAGGAATCGGAGCAAGCGCTAACTAAGCTTGCCGGGCCAGTAGCCAAACCCTTAAGACAAATCTGCAATGTAAAAATATTTCAACTAATATCTATGATGTCCTTTAAAGTTAAATTCATTTAATAATATTATATACTGGGTTGATTTTTGAAATAATTTCCATCTTTTTTCAAAAAAAGACACCCAAAAGATACTTAAATCTTTGTTTTCACTGTAAAATCCATGGGTCCGTCACTGAAAACTTTTTTCAGTTTAGCAGGAATTTTCACTATTCCCTTTGAGTTGAAGGGAGTGAAAAATCTAGCTATAATAATTATATATGTTGCATGTCAGAGAGAGATTTGTCTTAAGGGTTTGGCTACTGGCCCGGCAAGCTTAGTTAGCGCTTGGGTTCGATTCCTAAGGGGACGAACCTCTCTGATATGCAATGTAAAAATATTTCAACTAATATCTATGA
>JALMQS010000793.1:475263-722692 GCA_024734495.1 Forficula auricularia
CAAGCATGCATTGCTTTTATTTATTGATAAATAATAATAATATTTTTTATTAAGAGTGTGAATTTTCACTATGTTAATTCACTTTGAGTTGGTTTTGAAATCTCTTTGCTCATCGGAACGAGGTTTGAGGGAGATTTGCGCCCTCCTTCACACCTTTTACTGTATGCATGAAGGGATTAATTATTTATTGGGCCCATAAGGGTTTCTTAAAAAGGGTTCCCCTTTTTTTTGGGTTGGCCATGAATTGGTGGGAATTTAAAACTAATTTGGGGTCAATCTAGCAAAGACTCACAGGTAAACCCCCTAGCGAGTCTTTGGGGGGGAATTATGTATAAATTTGAATTGATAGATTGACGAGTGATGCCCTCTAAGGGTATAGTTGTGGAACCTTGGCCTGGGCAGCTCTCGCTGCCAGTGCCAGCGTGTCTCTGTTGATAGTTGAAATGAGTTAGTTGAAAGGAGTCTTAGTCAGTCTCTGTTTGATAAGTTGAAAGTTTGATGGTTGACTGCGTTAGCAGATTGAATTGAGTTGAATGTTTTGTATAACTGCATCAGCAGAATTTTGATTATATTTGAATTGAGTGTAGAAGGACAAAAAACCAAACTTGAATCATCCCATATCTCATCGTCGGATAAAAAACCAAAGTGAAACGAATTGCCACAAGAAGTCTGCATTTACGCCACGCCATCACCATTGTATCAAATTTCATTCGTATGTACAAAAAACCATTATTTTATCATTAAAACCATTGTTAATATCATATCAAAAAATCTTTGCTTTTATTTATTGAAGAAGGAGAAAATACACCTTCCTTTATCTTAATTAAAGAAATACAGTCCACACCATTATCCTAAGTTCATTATCATATTTATACATGAAAAATTATACATGATATGATCTAGGAAATTTACAAATTTATACAAACAAATTTATACAAACATACACACATATATATATCGAGATGATATATCTATGTGTGTATGTTTATTTGCATCAAGCTGAGGACAACCTCAGGAATTATTTAACGGGTTATAGTGGTGTTTCACAAAGAGGAAATAAAATTAAAAAATTAAAAAATCTTTTAAATTATTTTGGAGATTTTTTATTTATCTCTATACATATTTCGGGCTATGAACCCTTCATCAGGAGGTTTAACAGAAAACTGAATATAAATTTTTTTACATCAGTATCAATGCTATTGTAATACAAGGCGAGTGGAGGTTGAGTCAATGGGTGTTTGAAAGAATTGAGTGGTTTTGATTTAAAGGTATGTGGTCCCAAAGAAAAAAGCGGTGTATATAAATTACAATGTGACTGTGGAGCTTTTTACATAGGACACACTGGTAGATCCATCAACAACCGGATTGTTGAACACAAGAGATCACTGAAACAACTACAATTGAACAGTGATAAACCTAATCCCCAACCATTAAGTTACGTTTCAGCTTTTGCTGAACATCTATTTGATAACAATCATTCCCCATCTAAAGAAAGCCCCTTATTCTACATTTCTCCCCAAAAGGACGCAAACTAGATTTATTAGAATCCATTGAAATCAAGAAAGCAATCGCCCGCAATGAACCCATTCTCAATAACCAATTAGAAACCACTAAATCAACAATAATTGATCTATTAATAAACCAAATCTAACCGAAATTCATTCATCCTTTATTAAACATTTGTTCCTCTTTTCTCATCTTCGAATTAACCTTGTATATCCGCTTCTTTTGTCTAAATTTATATATTCTAAAACCCTTAAACAAATTACTTTAATAGGTATTCCCAGAATTCTATACAAATAAATTTCGAACTAAGACATCCTATTTGAAATGTACTTGACTATGACCAGACAATTTGTTCAATACCCATTTTCTCCCTTCCACATACCTTTAAATCTAACCACTCAATTCTTTCAAACACCCATTGACTCACCCTCCACTCGCCCTGTATTACAATAACATTGATACTATGTAAAAAATTTTATATTCAGTTTTCTGTTAAACCTCCTGATGAAGGGTTCCTAGCCCGAAATATGTATAGAGATAAATAAAAAATCTCCAAAATAATTTAAAAGATTTTTTAATTTTTTAATTTTATTTCCTCTTTGTGAAACACCACTATAACCCGTTAAATAATTCCTGTGTTTAATATGTTTCACTATAAACCAACACCGCTTTCCCTAAACTTTATTGAGGACAACCTCTTTGTTTCTCTTTGTTATGAATCCTTATTGTGTTTTCTATATACTCTAGCATTAACTTTTTGCTAGTATTGTCGCGGAACTTACCTAGCTTAACCCGCTAGCAACAAGTTACCTACATTTTATTTTATTTGATTTATTAATGTTTATAGCTTCAGCAAGAGGTTTTAAAATACAAAAGAGCTAATGGAAAAAATTCTCCAAATATGTGAAAAGATTGCAGATTCGCCATTTTAAATTGAAACTGGAGCCGAATTTGATTTAATTCAATTAAAAAGTTTATTTCTTCTCAAAGGTAAGAATTAGAACAGTAGAAATCTCTAAGAAAAATTTTAACTGCACCTCTCAACTTTGGTAAAAATCATTTTGATAAATATTAACCTAACAAAAAATTAAGTGTAAAGTCTTAGAATAAATAAATAATTAAATAATATTGGCGAACATCAGCAACCGCTAGAGGCATTAGTTAACAGGAAAAAAAAACATTTTTGCCTAAAGAATGTTTTTGCTTTTACCATACAGGGTATGGTCAAGTATTGTAATCGTGCATAAAAAAAGTGGTTTTTCCCTTATTTTTTCGAAATATCTCAAAAACGGCTGAAACTATTTTGATTAAAAAAATTGAGCGAAACTATGACATTTCGCTCTACAAAAAAGCTCTTATAAGTGAACATCGAAAAAATTATATTTTTCGAGATAATAATTGTTTTATCAAAATGTCTGTTAGTTAGTCTGTTTGTCTGTTAGTCTGTGCGTTACCAAATTTTTGTGGACGACCTAGCTTAAAAACTGGTGGGAATATCAAAACCAAATTTCACACGTAGTTTTGGTCCATTGAGATTAAGAGCTGATTAGATTTTAATGCATATCGACCCAAAATTAAAGGGGATGGAGGGAGGGGGGGGGGGATTAAAAATTAAAAATCTAGGCCGTTTGAGCAAACTCAATCAAATTTTGTATACATAATCAGAGGGACCCCAGTAGTCTAAAAATCCAAAAACTAACCGCCCAAAATGGGCGGAGTGGGGGGGAAGGGGTCAAAAAATGAAAATATAGGTTCTTGTATCAAACTCAACCAAATTTTGTATACAAATCAGTAGGACCCCAGAAGTCTAAAAATGTAAAAACTAACCCCCTCCCCTACATGATTATAAATAATTTTATTAAATATTAAATATAAGTGAGGGCCAAGTTGTGTGGTAAAGTCAAGTGGATGGTCACATCAGAACACGTCAGCTTATTTATTTTTCCATTTCCCTTTAAATAACGCCCCAAGCGGTAGTCAATAATAATTTTTCTAATTAATATATCAAAGAATAATTGCTATATCAATGAGAATTGTTTTTGACCGCGCTTATTTGAAAAATATATTTATCGCGAGACTACTGCGGATTACGCTATTGGAGTCTGCGGAGTCTTAAGTCTGGACCAAGAGAGAAAAAGTAATCACTAAGTATTAATGGATAATTTTACATTTCATTATTAATTCTATATAAGACTTATTTGAAGATATAGCTGAGTCCCCAAAATTCTACTAATAATAATATATTTTTTTTATATATACAGTGTGGGGCATAAAGACCTACCAGATTTTGAAGACGTATAAAAAAATTAAAAAAATTAACTAGAAAAAAACTGAATATATTTTTGAAAATAACATAAAATAATTTTTTTTTAAATGTGTTTTAAACATTATATCAGTCGAAAAAAGGGGGGAGGGGGGTCAAAAATAAAAAATCTAGCCCTTTTGATCAAACTCAACCAAATTTTGTGAACCCCCTGCTAGAAATGCAAAACTAAACAAATTGTGTATACATCGAAAGGACTAGAATTTTCATTTTTGACCCCCTCCCCCATTTTGGGTGATTAGTTTTTGCATTTCATTACTTATGGGGTCCACAGAATATGTATACAAAATTTTGTAGAGTTTGGTCTAAAGGGCTAGAGTTGTCATTTTGGACCCCCCGAAAAATGAAAATTCTAGCCCTTTCGACTTATGTATACAAAATTTGGTTAGTTTTTGCATTTTCTCCCCTATATTGTGACGTCCCACTATCACTTTTATACTCTAATTTAATAATTGTAGAAAATTTAAGTGTTTTTACTAAAAATTGCTTGCTTCAATTTTTTTGTCTATATTTATTTTACCAACATTTTCAGGTTGGAATAAAACTAACCTGAAAAATGTACAAAATTTGAAAAAAAATTTAATTTGACTTTTGTGATGTCACAATTTTTAAGATCCCCCTCTGTCAAATTTTGTCACAAATCTGAGAATGCCCCTCCCCCTTTCTGTGTGGACGGCACCTAATAATAAAATTAAAATGAAAATTAATCAAGTATATTAGCAGGTATTTGGACAGGAATGTAGCAATTCAAAAAATTCTCATTGATTTACGCGATGTTTCTCCAATTTTATTTTAGCTTCATCAGGCGTCTCAATGAATTATGATTAATTTTAAGATATAATGAATGTGCACAATATATCTGATATATTTATTTAAATGAATGTTATAATAATCCTGTCATTTGAATCTTTCTTTTACATAAAGCAAATAATTGTTCCAGCCATAAAAAGAAACAATTACAATTAAGTCAATTTAGAAATATGTGCACATCTATTATATATCTTAAAATTAATCATAATTCATTGAAACGCCTGATGAGGCCAAAATAAAATTGGCGAAACGTCGCGTAAATCAATGAGAATTTTTGATTTACTACTTTTTCTGTCCAACTACCTGCCAACATACCTACTTGATTAATTAAATAATATGGATTCTTTGGACTTTAATTAAAATGATATTTTGCCAAGGGAAAGATATGTTTTGATATATTATGTAATCTATATATATATATAAAATTAAGGTTTTGTCTGTACATTGCTCCAAATCACGCCAAATTTTGGTTGGACACGTTTCAAGCAAAGTTATGAACGAAAACACTATCAACAAAATTCTGTGTGTCTGTGTGTATGTTTCCGTGTGGTTTCCGCGAAAAGTTGCTCACGATTCACGTCAAAATGGCTGAAGGGATTATTATGAAATTTCATATTTGCATCAGATGTCTTCCTAACTTACGTTTTTAGCTATATAACGTTTTGATATTTTGACCCCAGAAGGGGGTTTGGGGGGGGGGGGGCGCACGAATCAAAATTATCAAATAACTCCTAAACTCTACGGAAAATTTTAAAATGAGCAAAGTTGTAGGGGATGTGATTTCTAACAACTTATGTTTAAAAAAATTCCCCTGAAAAACCACCCAAAAAAAGGAGGGAGGGTGAAAAATATGTAAACTCCTGCCCTTGGAGCAAACTCAACCAAATTTTGTATACATAATCTGTGGGCCTCTAGAGATCTAGAAATGCAAAAACTAAACGGGGGGGAGGGGGGCGTCAAAAAATGAAAATTCTTACCCTTAGAGCCAACTTAACCAAATTTTGTATACATAATCTGTGGGTCACTAGAAGGCTAGAAATGCAAAAACTGGGTGCGGAGAGTGGGTGCGAGGGTGGAGTGATGGTACGGTGGTGAGGTGCGAGGGTGGCGTGGGGGTTCAGGTGAGGGTCCAGTGGCATAGTGGGGTTGTATGGGGGTGGGGGTCCGAGGTGGGTGAGGTGTAGGGTGGAGTCAGTGGTGGTGTGGGGGCGGGGGTTGGACACGGGTGCATGGTGCGGGGGGTACGAGTGCTGGGTGGGTTTCGGGGGTGTGGTGGGTGGGAGTGGTGTAGGGTGGGGATCGTGGGTTGGGTTATAGGGGGCGTGCCCCCTGGCTAGCAAGAGGGCCGCCGAAGGCCGGCCTTGCAGCTAGTCTAAAATAAAATAACTCTTTATTTGATATGTTGTCTATTTTTTCAGGACTGCTGTATTTGAAGAATTAGAGTACCGTTTCAAAATAATAATAGCATGTATAAACAGCATCAAAAAATCCTTTCAAATCAACATCAAATCGGTAAAATTAATTACCTATCTATTTAAACAGTTAAGAATGAAATAATTTTTTCTTATATATATATATATATATATATTCTAGGTAGAAGAACAATGGTTTAGTTATATAATAAAAATTGATATTCTGTTTGAAGAGGCAATATTATTGTGCGTGAAAAATACGATGAATAATTTATTAAAAAAATTACATGGCGATGGCAAAACAGGGCCCTTGCCCCTCATTAAGATGAAAGCTCAATTGACTAATATGGTGAATATAAAGTATATTGAAATATAATTAAAGAATTATTTCAGGAATTTTTATACCTGTGATTTTTTTTTTTATAAATTTAACAAGGGTTCATTTTTGTATTTCTTATATTGAAAAATTCTCACTGACGTTTTCGGCTCTTGGTTATAGCCATTTTCGGAGCGGGAATTTCTCAATATTTATAACAAATTTTGATACACAACTCATCACAGAATAATAAGAATAAGTCAACCCTTTATCCCCTAAAGGGAGTGAGACTACCCTTAATTTAAAATTTCATAAAATAAATTATTTCTACTAGATTTTAGAGCAGGGGTGTCCAACCCGCGGCCGGACATGAAATTATAAAGATATTTTAATGTACTCACTGGAAAATATATCTGATATCTACAATTTGACCTGATCATTTTTACTTTACCATACAGGGTATGGTCAAGTATTGTAATCGTGCATGAAAAAAGTGTTTTTTTTCCTTCTTTTTTTCAAAATATCTCAAAAACGGCTGAAACTATTTTGATTAAAAAAATTGAGCAAAACCATGATATTTCGCTCTACAAAAAAGCTCTAATAAGTAAACATCGAAAAAATTATATTTTTCGAGATAACAATTGTTTTGTCAAAATGTCTGTCTGTTAGTCTGTGCGTTACCAAATTTTTGTGGACGAGCTAGCTCAAAAACTAGTGTGAATATCGAAACCAAATTTCACATGTATTTTTGGAGAGCTGATTAGATTTTGGTTCCATATTGACTCAAAATTAAGGGGGGTGGAGGGGAAGGGGTTTAAAAATTAAAAATCTAGGCCATTTGAGCAAACTCAATCAAATTTCGTATACATAATCAGTGGGTCCCCAGAAGTATAAAAATCACAAAACTAACCACCTCTACATGATTATAAATAATTTTAGGGGCCAGGTCGTATGGAAAAGTCAAGTGGATGGCCACATCAGAACACGTCAGCTTATTTTAATTTAGTTTTTAAAGGAGTATTCTACCTCTCTGTTTTTTCAAATTTCTATCTCATTTTTTATTTTTATTTTTTAGATAGTTTACAATCCTTCAGTTGAAGGAATTTCTGATTTATTTAAAAATTTTCATAATTCACTTGTAAATGAACTTCACGATTTCCCTCGAATTCATGAAGTAATGAAAACAATTTCATTAGACGTGGAACCAATTCATGTTGTTGTCCAAAATGATTATGATATCTTGGAATTCCAGGAGAATTTGAACAAAGGTAAACATGAACACATTTTGCTGTTAAAAATATTAAATATAGATAGAGATCTTTTTTGAAAAGGTATATACAGGGTGGTCCCGAATTCATGGTACAAACGTTAATGGTAGGTACAGGACATTGTAACAATGAGTTATTGTATAGGAATGTATAGTCGCAAGTGACGCGGTGAGGCGTAAACCTGAGGAAATAACGGCTATACATTATACATACATTATACACTATATTACTATTACACTATACATACATATACATATTACATATACTTATTACACTATACATTCCTATACAATAACTCATTGTTACAATGTCCTGTACCTACCATTAAAGTTTGTACCATGAATTCGGGACCACCCTGTATATATATATATATATATATATATATATATATATATATATATATATATATATTATAAATTATATACCGGGTGAGTTTTTTATCTTGAGACAGTCTTATAACTCAAAAACAGTGCATTATATGGAAATATTTAAATTAATACTTTATTGTATTAGATGAAGGAGGAGTGCACAGCCAAAGATGGACCACTGGCTTCAATAAAACACCTTTAATAAAACGTTTGCCCGAATTTGTTTACCATCTCAGTTAATAGAGTTATGGACAATGTGATCAAATGTTATCAAAAATAAAAATTTTTATTTCATGTAAATTTATAACGTGCCTAGACCCAAAAGTTCCAGAATGAAAGTAATCAAAAGCTTTTGGGTCCAGGCACGTTATAAATTTACATGAAGCTAAAAAAATTTATTTTTGACAACATTTGATCACATATGTGTACCGCATTTTGTGTATAACTCCTAATTAACTGAAGATGGCCAAATAAATTCAGGCCGTAACGTTTTATTAAAGGTGTTTTATTGAACCCAGTGATTCCATCTTTGGCTGATACCTCCTCCTTCATCTAATACAGTTTCATCACAGCCACTAAACTCTAACAATCTTAATACTTTATTGTCAATTATCGTTGGAAAATAATATCTAATAATGTTAGGAACAAAAATGAGTATTGAATTATGTTATTTGTCTATTTACATAAAATTGATAGCTACACCTAATATGAGAGGAAATATAATGTTACAGGAAACATTAAAATAATGATTGAATTTCATAAGTCAATTGATAAATTTTTTATAAAAATGAAATGAAATTTTATATCACGATCAAAATTAATATGATAATCAATTTTGGGGGCCCCCATATTCGACGGGGCCCTAGGCGCGCGCCTAGTGCGCCTTGCTTATGATCCGCCACTGATTGTATTACCATAATAAAAATGGAGCATTTTTTGTTGAAGACAGAATTGAAATCGTCTTAATTTGTTGTGGAAGAATGTGAATGTGGAAGAAGTATTATTATGGGACTGCCATTGAAATGAATGCCGAGCGTTTTCCCATCACAATCTTCTAAATCTGTTTAAAAAAATCCATCCATTTCAATGCCATGGTGTATAATTTCAGCTCTGTATCAAAATGGGTTCTGAGCTGCAGGTGAGTCGAAAGTAGCTCGAAATTTTTCGTGTAAATAGTGTACAGCGTGTACGGCCAACTGAAATTGGCCTGCGCACTCTGTTCGTTTATGATCATAAGTGAACTAAATTAACTACGTACTATTTACAATTAAAGAAATTAATCATATGTACTATATATTTTTTCTATTATAGAAGTGGATCATTTTCATGAACAACTTGTAATTTGGCAACAAATTTGGAATCCTTTTCGTGAAATTTGGGAAATTAATAAAGATGCTTTCTTGGGTCGTTTTAAAAATTAGCACCACCATTGGAAACTTTCAATACGGAAATTAAAAAGTAAGTTTTTATGGAATCTTTTAAAACTTTATTAAAATACATAAAAGTGAAACCCCTTAAATCTGAACTAATTGGGGATGTAGCCTGTTCGGATTTCAATTTGTTCGGATTAGCCAAAAGCAGCTTCTACAATTTAAGACACTGATATCAAATGAAAGATTAAGTGATATTTTGTGTGTTTCTAATATTATTTCATTGTTTTTGCAAATATAAGCAACTTTTACCGTTTTTCAATCCTGGATGACATAAGTATGTAGACACATTTACACTTTGTTAGGTATGCTAGCTGTACTTTTTGTTAATTTTTCAACTAATTATGTAAAATAAGGTTATAATGTAGAATATATACATAATTGTTTTATGAATAAATAAATAAGTTTCTCTTTTTTGCGTACGGATTTCAGGGGTTCGTATTTGAGGGGTTTCACTGTAATTATTCTTGCTAAAAGGACATCAAAAAATATTTATTTACTTAGAAAAAGCGGGACTTTTGTATTTAAAAAGGGGACACTCCATGGAAAAACAGGGGGGGGGGGGTTCACAGGGTTCTATAATGCATAACATTATAGTACCTGGAGCCACCGAGCGATGCACGGTAACCAAATCAAAAAATCAAACAAATATATATATAGTACACGCCTCCTGGACCCCCCCACCGAAACCACGCACCTCGCCCCCACCATTGCACCCCACCCCTAGCCCACTCCACCCCACCGCATCCCCCTTCCCCTCCCACCCCCGGATCCCCACAACTGCATCCCACCTCCCACATCCACTCCACCCCGCACCCAGTTTTTGCATTTCTAGCTTTCTAGTGGTCCACATATTATGTGTATATTTGTTTACTCGTACACCAATTTGCCCACATTCATTCATATTAATAAACATTATAAAAATAAATAAGAAAATAATAATAAAAAAAATAATCCTATAGGATCTGAAATAAAAACAAAATAAAATAAGATTTGTTTCCAACTTATATAAAAAAAAGCCACTTCAACCACTTTATTTGTAAACACAACCCGTTTTGTTATGATTTAGACACCTGTTAATTAAAAACAAAAAAAATCCTAATTTCAATATAATATAATAAAATTTGTTATAATCTAAGCATTAGTGGGTTTTAAAATTAAAAAACCCAATTAATAAATAAAAGATAATTGAAAAAAATGTAAACGAACTTTTTTATTGAGATTTTCATCTATAAATAATTACTTTAATTAAGAAAAGATCAATTAAGATGAAATTTGTAGAGGTCCAGACCTAGCCAGATCGTTTTCTCATCCTCAAAACTTGTTAATAGAGTTGGTTTCATCATAATCGGTTGAGCCGTTTTCAAAATAGAACAATGATAAAAACAAATATATAAACAATTTTTGCTCGTTTAATAAGAGTAGATAAATAAAAAACATTTGCATAATTGAACTATTCATTACATACTTTAACATTTTTTGCTGCATATTTTGTTGCATATTGTAGGGGCTTTTAATGCATTTAAAAATACGGTCTCTGATCATTAAATGGTAAATTATATAGTATAAAACTAATATTTTTTATTTATTTATTTTTATTTAGATATAAAGACTTTATTATAAACCTCTACGATCAAAATACAATAAGTGATGTCTATTTTGTTTTAATCGACGCACTAGAACTGAAAAATGGAATAATCGAACATTGTAATATTTGGCAATATAAATTAAACCACGTTCTCTGTCAATTGAATTTCGACAAAATTGATTATGTTTACGAATATATTGAAACTAGTGGGAAAAAGTAAGAGATATTTATTTTATTTCATTTCAATTAATATTATTTATTTGTAAGTTCATGTTTTAATAATTTTCATTTTTAGAGCAAAGTTTATACCAAAAAATTTGAAAGAAATGCAAAAACAAATTGCTGTTTTAGAAAAAGTTGATTACCGAAGTGCCAGGGGTGCAATCCACGTTCCCAGCTATTCAAGAGGAATTCGAAGTTTTAGGTAACTATAATAAACTATTATATATAAAATCTTGAGTGTTGGTATGGCAAACCCGAGGGGTGATCCGCAATTGGAAGTAGGTGTACAGTACACCTCTTTGGAAGTATTTTGGAAGTACATACTTGGAAATATTTGAAAGTACTTGGAAATATTTGGAATTACTTGGAAATATTTGGAATTACTTGGAAATATTTGGAAGTACTTGGAAATATTTGGAATTACTTGGGAATATTTGGAATTACTTGGAAATATTTGGAAGTATTTGGAAATATTTGGAAGTATTTGGAAATATTTGGAAGTACAAGTGGAAGTAGGTGTACAGTATATTAGGTCGCGGTTCACCCCTCGGGAAAACCCTTATATACTTATACATATTATTAAAAATTTGACAGCTTGAAAAATGTTTAGAAAATTCGTTTTATGCAAATATCTCGTTATCTATTGCTTATAGATAAAAATCGTTCAAATAAAATTTACAGACCATAAAATTCTCTACAAAAAATTTATATGCATTTTTTTGATCATAGAAATTAATACGATATGAACACTCAAACCTTTTAATGAATGGCTTTGTTTTTATTACTTATTTATATTTTGTTTATTGCTTAATAAACAAATTGTGGAATTTGTTTCCTCTCTAGGTCATTTGGGTAATATCTGATTTATTATATTTATTGCTTGCTATTTCATTCATTTCTATCCATATAGGAATTTTTATGGGAAATAAGACTTGAAAAAAACAAAAGATTAAAATCTATACTAATGTAGCGAAGAAAAATAAGAGCATCATGCTATTTTTTTCATCTTGTAAAAATACACTTTGGGGTGGTCTGGTTCCACGTCCCACCACTCAAATGGTCTGGGGTGAATATATTATGTTTATAATTGACTATAAATTATAATTTTTATAATTTTTATAATTGTGGATCAAAAATATTTTTTAACACATATGTATTTTTTACCGCGCTCACACCATGCGCAGTACCTGGTCCACCTGCTACAGCCAGCCAGACTGGCCATTCCCTGTACAGCTATTATAGACGGTACAATTGCGCATTATTTCTAGTTGGGTCAAATCCGTAGTCAAAATGTGTCACCGGCTCTTGGACTATTAGCAAGTTTGAAAAAAATTTCTGATTGACATAGAGTCAAGGGCGGATCCAGGAATTTTTTATGAGAGGGATGCGGTGCCCGATGTATATAAGATCTACTTTTGATCTCGAAAGTGTGTCGCGATCGAATTGTCCAAGCGGGGGGGGGGGGGGGCGTCTCTCTCCCCCCCCGCTACACATAGAACTTTATTTTCAATTTTAAAATTTTTAAAAAAATGTATGTTTTTTTTTAATATTTTTTTGCCAGGCACGGGGTTCTATGGGTGGGGGCGGTCGCCCCTCCGCCCCCCCCCTGGATCCGCCCTTGCATAGAGTATAAATACGGGTCCAGCTATAAAGGCGAACTATTAGTGGGTTAAAAAAAAACAAACAATTAATTGATTGAAAGTATCGCGCCTTTTTGTTATGAGGGTCGTAAATCCACAAGGCAGCTGTGTTTAATTTTATGATTTTAAATGTTTTTCGATAGTGAGCTGGTTTGATTATCTAGCTACTAATGTTATACATATTTAATATCCTGAAGAGAAAATGGATGGGAGGGCAAATGAAGTTCTCTTCAGAAGGGCATGAAACAAAAAGTATACAATATAACGTTTATATAAAATTTATTCAGTAATCAACAAAAGGGAAGGTTTAAAAAATGTGTAGTGTAGAGAGGTGTGATAAAGGATAATATCTGGCATAGTGAAGGTTATAGAAGACTAGTCGCCGTTCCTTTGTCCCTTGAGGAAAATTGAATGCGCTGCGTGGGCTGTGTGCGCTACTCGCGGCATGTATGGAGCGCCAAGTGCCCAGAGTTGCTTTCTCTGAACTTAGTTGTTCAGAGAAGAAGTGGTGTGCTTCTTGCCGCAGATTAGGGCAAAGGGAAGTGTTTGTTTGTGTGTCGCCAATGCATGGATTGGCGATTAAACAGGTTTTTTGCTAAGCGTGACTTGGTAGTGATAAAACCTTAGGATAAAAAGAGAAAATGATTAACGAAAGAAACACATAGGATATGAATTTTAGTTATCAGAATATTCTTACCTTAGGCCCATACAAAATAGCGAATAACACCCTCAGAGAATAATTCTATTACATGATTAAAAGAGAGTGGTTATTTCGAAGCACGTGCAATAAAGCTTAGAGATATGTTTATTCTCTGAATGGTTTTCGAAAAAGAAAGGCTTTGAGAAATAAATGGCTTCGGCATGAGCCAGGGTGTGCGGGGGGATTGCAAAAGTGACCCATAGGTGTCGAGTGCCAAGAGGGGATAAAGTCACGTGATTAGGATGAGAAATTATTACCAATTTTGAACATTAATTAATAAAACCAAATTCAAAAAATATCATTCTAAATTTTTATTGACACACCCGCCTGTGAATAATTACTTTAATGAAATAAGTTGACGTGTTCTGATGTGGCCATCCACTTGACTTTACCATACAACCTGGCCTCTCACTTATATTTAATATTTAATAAAATTATTTATAATCATGTAGGGGGGGGGGTTAGTTTTTGCATTTTTAGATTACTGTATGCCCACTGATTAAGTATACAAAATTTGGTTGAGTTTGGAACAAGAGTCTATATTTTTATTTTTTGACCCTACGCCCCCCCCCCCCTCCCCACCCATTTTCGGCGGTTAGTTTTTGCTTAAATGCCTAGATTTTTCATTTTTAACCCCCCCCCACTCTACCCTCCTTAATTTTGGGTCGATATGCACCAAAATCTTATCAGCTCTTAATCTCAATGCACCAAAACTACGTGTGAAATTTGGTTTCGATATTCAGACTAGTTTTTGAGCTAGTTCGTCCACAAAAATTTGGTATCTCACAGACTAACAGACATTTTGACAAAATAGTTATTATATCGAAAAATATAATTTTTTCGATGTTCACTTATTAAGACTTTTTTTTAGACCGAAATGCCATGGTTCTGCTCAATTTTTTTAATCAAAATAGTTTCAACCGTTTTTGAGATATTTTGAAAAAAAGAAGGAAAAAAAAACACTTTTTTTCATGCACGATTACAATACTTGACCATACCCTGTATGGTAAAGTAAAAACTAGTCGCACTTACCTGAAGATGAAACTCTGACAGATCGAATTGTAAACCCAAAATCCCATAAAACCGCGATTTTCACCGAAAGCTTTCTAACAAGTTTTCGAGAAACGATTATATTATATGTAAATAGAAGAATTGTTCATTTAATAGATAAGATATGATCAAAATTAAGACGAGGTTGAATTGTAGGTAAGTTAGAAAAGACCAACATAGAAAATTAAAAAAATTTTATTTTTCCTTTCTTCTTATCTTATGATATTATCAATTTATTATTAATTAATTATTTTTTGTTTCAGTAACGCAAGGTTTTCCGATTCCTGAAGAAATGAGTCAAAAGCTCTATAATCTTGAGAATGCTTGGAATGTTTATCTTGATATATTAAATGAAGCACATAAAAATATGGCCATTATTAAGGTGCAATATAATCTATGATTTTTCTTTTTATAAGAGTAAATCTAGAATTCTAGAATGAGGTTCTCAACTTTTTGATTTTTAAATAAATGCCTACAAATAATATCAATGGGGAAGGTCCCCAACCCCTAAGTCAATTTTTGAGTTTTTTTCTACTTTTTACCCTAAATTAAAATGCAATGTCATTTTTTAAGGTGTTCAGACTCCTATGTCGTTATTTTATCAATTGAGCGGTGAATCGCAGCACTAGTTATAACAATAACTTGTAAAACCTATTTAAAATATATTTTTCGAGGGGTGAACCGCGACCAAATATCGTGTACACCTATTTCCACTACCACTTTCATTTCCAAGAAGAAGACAATAGATGAAGGGGCATTATCTAATGAATTCTAAAATAATTCCAAAGGCGTGTACATCTAATTCCAATCGTGGTTCACCTCTCGAAATTTTTAATGCGCCCTATTGTAAACTTGGCTATTTTGACATAGGAGGTTGTGAACCTTCATCATCGATATACCATATATATCTTCATCTACGCACACTAAGAATTATTCAAAAGTCTATATTTTAGATTAATATTAGTATTAAAAATAATGGATGCAAAAAAAGAAAAAACATCCTACAGTTTTTTTTAGGCTAAATATGATTGTTTTTATCAAGTTTTCGGATTATGAATCTAGTGAGAAATTTTTGCTTCTAAGACCAGGAAATAAATTTGCGCCGTTTAAAAAAAACTCAAATATTTTATACTTTTTATTTGAATACATTAACTTATTTTTTATATAATTATATTTTCAAAAAAATTCTATGATACCTATATTTCGCAGTTAAAATCTCATTTTTGACGCCTATATGTAAAATTAGCGCCACTGATAGTCCGGGTCGCATTAAGCATAGTCTCACTACATTCTGGGTTTTCTATATATTTCATAGTGTAATTTTTGATGTGAAATAGTTATTTGAAGGTCCATATGGAATCACTCCTGATTTATACAACACAATACATGAACATCTCCAGTTTTATATTACAATTATAAAGCATTTTGTTATATTATTATTTAAAACGCATTAAATAAACTAATATTATTAAAAACAATTGAATCTTTCTTCACCTGGTCAAAGTCAAACAGGAATCTCCCTACATATATAATGTAATAATACACCGGTAAAAAAAAACGCAACACTTGAATTTTTTAAATTATTTTTAATTTTATTCAATAATATATATTTTCCAACATATTTTAAACTTTAATATCATATATATGAATATTTTAAATAACTTTATAAACAAATTATCTAAATTTTATTATAATAAAATAATATTTTCTTAATATTAGTCGAAAAGTAAAATTTACTCAAATTTCGCTCTTTTCTTTATTCATTATTTATAAAATGATACAATGTTCTAGTTAATCGTACATTAATCTCCACGTTTTATTTCTTAATCTAATATTGTTTTAAAAGAAATGTTATTCTGTAAACATGCCTTTGAACCGTGAAGATGGCCGTAGTTTATGTTATGTAGCTAGGGTTATAAATGTAAATGTTTCGACAATTCAAAGAGCCTATCAAAGGTTCAGGGAAACTGGTTCTTATTGCAATAGGCCTGGATCAGGACGAAAAAGGTCAACAACAACCAATGATGATCAATTTTTGAAGCTTCAAATTTTGCGTGGTCGTCATATAACCGCAGTAGAAGCTCGAAATATTTTTCAATTTTATTTACCTATTTAAATATCTACCTAAATAAAACATGAATTAAAATTTAAATAGTATATAAATCGAAATTTTATATTTTTGTTTTTTTAGGAAAATTTCAAAGCAGGTCTTTTGGAAGATACAGAGAAATTGCGTATAAAAGCAAAAAATCTTTTGGATGAATTTTATGCCCATGGTCCTTTTAAACCTGACTGGAAAACAATTGGTATATTTTCACTATCATTAGATTACACTAGGTACCTACTCTACAAAATTTAAAAATAAAAATTTTCATTTAAATCTCCTATCCTTTACTGATTTTTGAAATATTTTGGTGAAAACTCCGAAAAAAGATCAATTTTTGAAGCGCTATATGTGTATATATGCATTATTTGTAACCATCCAGAGGAAATGATCATTACAGAAATTAAAATGTTGGTCATCGATGCAATAAAGTGATAGATGAAAATAAATAAAATACATTGTCCTCAAATCTTGAGTATATATAATGTTCCGGTGTACAAATAGGTTTTGAGGGATTTATCATTTCTCTGAAGTGTAAGCAACATACTTTCTTTGTGCTCTAACCATGTCAACCTTTGTACCAACAAAACTCAATTTGCGAGAAGCGCTGCTTTTTTGTTTTCATTTGAAAAAAGTGCAGCTGATGGACATCGATTGCTGTGTGAAGCATATTGGGAACATGCTCCATCAATAAAAACATGCGAGTACTGGTTTCTGCGTTTTAAAAGTGGCGATTTTGACACCAGTGACAAAGAACGAGAAGGGAGGCCAGTAAAGTTTGAAGACGCTGAGTTGAAGGCGTTATTGGATCAAGATTCGTGCCAAACTCAAGAGGAGCTCGCTGAAACCTTGGAAGTGACTCAACAAGCGATTTCGAATCTTCTCAAGGCCATGGGTATGGTGCAAAAACAAGGAAATTGGGTTCCGCATGAACTCAAGCCAAGAGACATCGAAAGCCGTTTTTTCACGTGCGAACAACTGCTTCTAAGGCAAAATCGGAAGGGTTTTTTGCATCGAATGGTGACGGGGGACGGAAAATAGATCCACTACGACAACCCAAAGCGCAGAAAATCGAGGGGTAAGCCCGGCCATGCATCAACTTCAAGGGCCAACCGAATATTCATGGCAAGAAGCTAATGCTGTGCATCTGGTGGGATCAGCTCGGAGTGATCTACTATGAGCTACTCCAGCCTAACGAAACCATTACTGGGGAACGTTACCAACAACAATTGATGCAATTGAGACGAGCATTGAAGCTCAAACGCCCGCAATATGCCAAAAGACATGACAAAGTGATCTTTCAGCACGAAAACGCTCGGCCTCATGTTGCAAAAGTGGTCAAGGAAACTTTGGAGGCGCTTCAATGGAATGTCCTACCCCACCCTCCGTATTCACCAGACATTGCTCCTTCTGACTACCACTTGTTTCGGTAGATGACTCATGACCTGGCCGAGAAGCACTTCACTACTTATGAAGAAGTCAAAAATTGGGTCGATTATTTTGTATCGACTCAAAAGACGAGGAATTTTTCCAACGCGGAATCCGTATGCTGCCTGAAAGATGGGGAAAAGTCGTAGATAAGGATGGACAATACTTTGAATAAAATACATTGTCCAATTTCTCTGAATAAAGATTCAAAGGTACAAAAAACCCCTCAAAACTTATTTGTAGACCTATTGTTGTATAATACTAATAATTTATATACACACTATATATAAATTATAATATATAACTACTTTATATAAAAGACAAATAACCTTAAAATACTAAGGCAAGTCTGATAGAAGTGTAGTCTAGTCTAGTGTATGGTAAAGTCAAGACATCAGAACGTGGAAGTTTATTTTATTTGAAAGTAAAAAAAAAACTAATTTCAAAAATTGCACCATGAATTGTCAAAACCTGAAGATTTTTCCATACTAATTATTTTTTTGGATTAAATTTTTGAATATATAAAACATTCTCATAATAAAAACATTATATTTGAGATGTGATTTATTAATAATAAATTATATTTTTGAAATTATAGAGGCAAATAAATATTTAAATGATATTCGTCGACAAATGAATTTTTTACGAAAAGAAGAGACCCGTTTAAGAAAGGATCTTGCAATTTTTAATTTCTCGTTACACACTACGCGTGATTTGGATATATTAGAGGTTGATTTGGCGTTAATTGAACTTGTCTGGGAATTGACAGAAGAGTGGGAAAGTGCCTGGGACCGGAACAAGAGCGCCCAATTCGCACATATCGATATTGACGAGCTCGACGATTTGGTAAAGAGATCATTTTTATTTTTTTATTTATATTAGACAATTAAATTATTTTTGAAACAGTCGGCTGGATTATATCGGAAATTAATCCGACTTACCAGAGAATTGCAGGATAAAAATTGGCCAATAGTTGAATACTCGCGTAAACGTATGGAAGTGTTTCGAAAAAATTTGCCCCTCATATTAGATCTTAAAAACCCCGCAATGCGTCCAAGGCATTGGGACAGAGTGCGAAAAGCCATTGGAAAGTAAGTATTTAAGTTTCTACTTACTCTAGGCACAATTTGGGTTAGTCTTAAGGAAATATTTATAAGAAAATTAAATAAAAGAAATTCTCATAAAACGAGAAAAAAATTGCAACTTTTTTAAGACTAGATACACTCTTCGGCTAGAACTACCTTTTGATTGCGATTGGACATTAATTTGAGAAGGACTTGACTGATTTCTCGGCTCTAGGGCGAAATAGGTGCTTGGTTGATTGGAGGAAAAATTAATATTAGAATAAGAAGGACCACTAACAGGCAAATTAATTAGCAAGTGGCGACGCGATATTAACCCCAAATGAATTTGGCAGATCTCGGGCCTATTGAATATAAGAATTGGTTGCCTGATTGCTAGTTGTGTTAAGAGGAGAATCAGGGGATTCTAGCGGCATTGGAACACATGGCGGCGTAGTTAGTTGTGAGGTAGACGGTGTCGGACACTAAATATCGGGGTAAGATGGGGTACCCTGTACCCCATTTTGCACCAACGGGTAAGCTAAACATTTTTTTGAGGTTATAAATTGACAAGTAATCGTGTAAATATTTAGTCTAAAATCAAGTTTAAAATACAGGGATTGCGATAAAACTTTGTTGTCTACATCAAAACCTATGTATTTCTGATAGTTCGCTCGAAACACACTCTAAAAATAACATCAAATAACTAAAAAATCGTTTTTTTTTTACTCACAGCAACGTCTTATGATCCGCTCAGATTTTCGCTATCGGTGCACTGAAAAGTTTCGAGATAAAACCATAAGATGGCCTTTGTAGTTTTATTAAAACTGTTTGAGTTTTTGAGATATAGGGGGGCCCCATCTTGCCTCGCTACCCCGTCTTACCCCCCCCCCCCCTTCCCCTACTTTTTGGAGGAAAAAAAAACATTTTTGCCGGACTTACACTGTATTGAAAAAATTTTGATCAGTTTTGAATCATCTTTAATGTACAAAAAGTCTAGTAAACAAGCATGAGAAGTTATTTAAAAAATTGGCCCATTTAGTCGAGATTTCAAAATGGTAGAGCACTTTGTTCTTTCTTCTTTAGAAAAAAAATTATTTATATTTTTTTCCAAATTTAGCCAATTTAAATACAAACATATTTTGATAGGGTTTTTTATTTAATATATTAATCAATTGTGTCACATCTTAATTGAACTAATCTTTGGCTATTATAGAGATTAATACTATAATAGCTATAAACCCCTATTTTTTTCTCCAAAAGTATAGTATTTATGGTTTTATTTTGAATTCTGGTGAATAGTAAGATTATTCAAGATAACGTAACAAAAATTAGAATAATAAAATATGTAAATTTGTAGCCACAGCATCTCATTGTTTAGGGCAGGGTAGCGATTTTCACCATTTTTAAAGAATGCCTATAATTCAAAAACTATGAGACTTTTATTCTTCTTCTTCTTATAGTGCCATGCCCGAACAGGTTCGGCTCCTCTCCACATATATTTGTGATGAGTGTGTTTAGTTGCTTTAGACAGATATACGGGACCTACTTTTTAACCCCGGTTCCGAACGACTAGTTTGGAGAGGTTCAATAGTCAATTATACTCTTGGTAGTTTGCCATTGCTTTCCAAGAGGCGGCGACTGCAAATATCTGCCGAAACTCAGTATCGAACCAACATACTTTAGGCCAGCGGCCCGATACTCTGACCTCAGTCGCCTCAGGCTTTTATTAAATTTTTTTAGCTTCTGGTCTGTCATAAATTACCCTATCCCCTGTTCACGGTTTATTGTTGTGATATGGGACACCCTGTATATTATATAGGCAGGGGGGGGTTAAGAAACAGATTGCGTCATTGAAATTTCTGGGTACCGGGGGGGGGGTTGAATTTTTTTTTAAATAACATTATATGCTAAAAATAAAACCGTCAAGTTTTATAACTTTAACAAAAGGAATAAAAACCTTTTCTAATTTTTTAAAAGTGAATAAAATATACGGGGGGGGTATTACTTTTCATGAAATGGGGTGGGGGTGAGTCATGAAACTAGGGGGAGGCCCCCTCCCCGTATAGCACAGAGACCAAAATAAAACCCAAATTCAACTTTTTTGATTGGTTGAATTATTGTCTTTATATAGTTTTAATTAGGTTGAATTACGGGTTTTAAACGGTAGTTATGTCTCGTTTTTTCCGTTTTGCAACTGTTGTATTATCGTTAAATTATAGTCGCAAAGATATAGTTCCAAAAAGGTTGTTGCCTACATTTTTGGCACCGATTTACAACTGTTTATTTATAATTAAATATTTCTTAAAAACAATAATCAACATTATATGTATAATGTTGATTATTGTTTTTATTAAAGAATTGTGTAATTATTCATTATATTAATCAAATCAAAGAAATGTTTAATTATAAATAAACAGTTGCAAATCAGTGCCAAAAATGTAGGCGACAACCTGTTTAGAACGGTTGTATTTTAATCTTTGCGACTATAATTTAACGTGAATACAACAGTTGCAAAAAGGAAAAAACAAGACATAACTACCGTTTAGAAACCGTAATTCAACCTAAATAAAACTATATAAAGACTATAATTCAACCAATCAAAAAAGTTGCATTTGGTTTTATTTTGGTCTCTGTGCTATACGGGCCCTGATATACATAGGCATAGGTAAACTCGTTGAATTTATTTTAAGATTTATTTCAGAGGTGTTTGTTTCTTGCACAGTCGAAGTAACTGAATAAAGCCTAATTTTAATCTCTCCTAATTTAATTTTCAGAATTTTTGATGAGAAATCGTCAAATTTCACTCTTGATTTAATAGCCGAATTGAAATTGGAAATATACGCGGATGAAATTTCTGAAATCTCATTGGCTGCCACAATGGAATTGCAAATTGAAAATAATCTGAAAGCTATTAAAGAATCATGGCGACGAAATAAAATTGAATCAAGCCCGCATGGCGAACATGGAGTGTATCAAATTAAAGTCTGTGATGAGATTTTCTCAACACTTGAGGATCATTTGGCACAAATTAGCACAATGAAAGGAACCAGGTAAAGGGATTTTCAAAAAAGGCTTTCTGGGTTTACCCCGAAAAATGACAAAATTAAAAATATATAGGTACATAATATAAAATTCAAACTAGAAAATCTTCATAAAGGTTGTTGGTTAGTTGACCCCTTATTTCTTCTTCTTCTTTCGGATGGGCCTACTGAGGACCACGCTTGTTCAACTGTTGGGATTTTATATTAGCCCAATATGTACGCATCACTTCCCGGTGCCTTTCTTTTCTTTGTTCCGACCAAGCGATGCCTTTTTTAAGCGGTTTCTCCTGAAAACTCTTGACTTTTTTGAGAGTAAGTCTTATTGTTTGTCTGTCTTGTAAGTCAATTAGTTCCAGCTCTTTGATGTCCTTCTCAGTTTCTGTTAGCCAAGTAGTATGGACTTTCTTCTTCCGCCAGAAGGTGAACAAGCGGTTGGTCAGTCTGTTTGGGGGCAATCTTGCTACATGACCATAAAATAAAGTGACCATATTTTCATTGAGACAAAGCGGGACAAATGGGATTAAATGAGAATTATAATTTAGTTATGAAAGCAGATCAATAATTCAAAAAAAATATATTTTATTGTATACATTCATATACTTGTCTATAAATATACAAAAATGTATTTATTATTAATTATTGGTAACTATAAAAATATTTGTAAAAAACAATAATTTGAACATTATGATTTTTAATTAATTTAAATTTTTTATTTAAAAAAAAATTATGATTTTCTTTCACGGTCATATTTTTGATCCGAGTGAATTCTTTGCAATAGATTCGGATCATTTATTAAAATGTCGTGAAATTTCTCACATGAATTGGTCAAATTATAATTTACGATTAATATAGATTTTAAAGTTATAATGTTCAACTGCGTTTTTTCAGTTGACCATATTTTATTGATACTAGAAAAAACACGTTCTGTTGCTGCATTTGTTCCTGGTAAAGAGAGGACTTATTCTACAATTTTCAAAATATTTTGATAAGGAATATTATTCTGTTTAAAATGAAGGAATAACTCCGTCCATTTTTTGACTGTTTCTACATTTGCAGACAAACAAAATTTAATTTTTTTCATCAGTAACGTATCTTTTTACCAATGACACATCATCAAAAAGATCATTTTCAAAAATATTATTTTTCGGAAAATGGTTACTCATATATTCAAAAGATTTTTCCACATATTCCCTTAAAATCTCCTTTTTTTAATGTCACCCTCGAATTGAACTGTCCATTCTTCAAGATATTCCAAGCAGATATTAAAAAAATTTCTGTGCTGTCCCCAGTTATCTGCATTAAGACAAGACGTAACGACAATGATCGAACACCACCGAGTAAATCTAACTCGCTACATCGCCTAATTTAGTTTACTCTGCATGCATTTTATGTGTTTTTTTATTTATGTATTTTTTATTTCACTATAATAATTAATAAATAATAGGTAAAATATACAGTACATTTAAAATAAGAAAAGCAGATATTTTCTAAAAAGCGGGACATTTTTAAAAATCGGCGGGACGCGGGACTGTCCTCTAAAAATCGGGACGTGTGGTCACTTTACCATAAAAGGATACCCTTCGTTTTCTTGCACAGTCAGATAGATTTTTTATTTCTTCGTAGAGCTCCGAGTTGTATCGTCTCCGATATTCACCATCTTTTAGTGAGGGTCCTAGGATTTTCCTGAGAATTCTTCTCTCTCTGACCTCCAACTTCTCAGTCAACCCTCTTTTGTTCATTGTCAGACACTCTAGAGCATACAGGGCCTCTGGGCGGATGACTGTAGTATAGTGTTTCAGCTTAAGATTGCGAGATAGACATCTCTTATTATAGATGTTCTTCGTCAATCTAAAGGCCATTTCCAGCTTATTAAATCTAGCGAAGAACGCTGCCTTTTCTGACAAGTTAGGCTCAATCCACTCACCAAGATATTTAAATTTCTCTGTTTTCTTGATCCTACCTTGTTCTAGTGACATCTCTCCGCTAGCCTCTTTGATGTTGGTAAAGGACTCTGTTTTCTCCAGTGACACTTGGAGTCCTGCTTTAGCTGCCTGTCTCATGAGACAGTTGACCTGGATTGTTGCCGATTCTAGAGAGTCAGCAATCAGCGCCATATCATCCACAAAAGCCAAACAATCCACTAACAGACCATCCTTCTTATGACCTAGGTAGATCCCACTCTGGACACCCAAGTTGACCAGTTCTTTTCGCTATTCTCTTACAACTTTTTCAAGGACACAATTAAAGAGGAGTGGGGAAAGCCCATCTCCTTGTCTGACCCATGTTTTAATTTCGAAGCTTTTGGAAATTTCGCTTTTGAATTTGACTTTGGAGTGTGTGTCAGTCAATGTTTCTCGAATCAGGCTGCGGGTTTTGTTATCGAGTCCTAGTTCCTCAAGAATTCTATCAAGAGTTTGTCTTCCCACAGAATCATAGGCCCTCCTAAAATCTACAAAGGTGACAACCACAAATATTTTATGCTATTTTAATTAGTAATAATAATGTCCTCAGAAAAGAAGTTGATGTTTCTATTTCAAATCGTCTGGAGTTATAGCAATTTAAAAATTTCATGTCGATTTATACATTTTGTTAGAAAAAAAATGCTTTCTTTGCAATTAATTTTCAAATTTGCGGATTAAAATTAATAAAAAATGTTGAACTTTCCTTGTTTCTTTCATCTGATATGTATATCCCAAAATCTTTTTCAGTAATTTTAAGTAGGCACATCTTCACTTATCGCTAATAAAGAAAAAATTTCAGTGAATACAGGCTTAAATTTTTAAAATGGCGGCCCTGTCAATTTTTAATTCTTTATTTATCAATAATTGTTTCTTTTTTAAATTATCTTATATTTAATAAAATTTTAATAATTTATTTATAAACAAAATGACACCTTATTTTTTTAAGCTGGTTAATTATTAACCGAGTTATGGTAGTTTTAGTTATGGTTAGTTATTCTTAAGTAAATGAAAAAAAGATGGTGCTGGATTCCATACACCGATTGTTTGAATTTTCATAATTAATTTGATGACAAGCAAGTTGAACAAATCGATGTAAGATGGCAGCATTGGCAAATGAATAAAGTTTAAATTCAAATATTCAAAATTCGATGATGGCCGATTTCATCAAATCCAATTAACTATGACTAACCTATAATAATGACAATAAAAAAACATCATAACTCGATTAATTGTAAACCGATTTTCAAAATTAAGGTGTCATTTTATTCAGAATACAATGCTTAATATTTTATTAAATAAAAAACTAACTATTGAGATATAAAGGATTGAATAATTGAGATGTAGCCAACATACTCAATTTTGAGATTCTATATTCACTATAATTTTGACTACTCTATCTTTAGCAAGCATGGATTTTAAAACGACTATAGATAAAGTCTAGCAACTATCCGTTGCAGTTTACTGCGATTTAAATTATATTCTCACGAAAACTTTATTATGACGTAAGGAGTTGGCGACCCCATTTTCCTGCAATCCAATTGTAGCAAATTTAGTCTATTTTAAATATTAATTTTTGTAGCAAATTTAGTCTATTTTAAAAATATATAGAATGGTCTTTGTCTATCGAAATCGTGCTCCATCATGGTCGAAATGGGAAAAAATCGAAAAAAGTGCGCGTTTTGGGGTTAAATTCCGAAAATTTCGAGGTTTTTCGGCCACCAAAAGTTGTCCCCCACACTTTCGAGGTCGCAAACTTAGATTTGGCATACCCACACCATACCAAACGATCCTAGAAAAAAATATTTTCCCGCAATTAATATAAGCTGAAAACCCCCTTAAATACTGGGCTATTGCGGGGTTTTCTAACAAAATGTATAAATCGACATGAAATTTTTATAATTACTATAACTCCAGACGATGTGAAATAGAATCATAAATATATATATCATTTTAAAGGAAATTGAATGGTCTACAACTTCTTTTCTGAGGACATTTACTGTAAAATGAAAGTCTGAGTTGATAGGGACAAAAGTTTGGCTAAAAATATAGGAAATTTTATTTTTTTCATACATAAGCGATATTCGCGGGCGAATATATCAAGACTATAAAAAATAGAGAAAAATTAAATAGAAGCAATCTTGTATTAAATATTATAAGCTTTTATTTTGCTAAGAGTAACTTTTTCCTTACCAGCCAGCGTTTTTGAGATATAAGCAAAAAACCACAAAACGGGACATCTCCACCCCCCTTCCACCCCTAAGCCCGGTAGCTAGGACTGGGGACTTTTAGTATTTTTACCTCCTAACTAGCCCAATCACATTCCATAAGAAAAAATTATCCTCTAAAATGTTTTCTACACCCCTTTTTGAGCGTTCATTGACTGAACTATACAAATTATGGACGGAAATGATAATAATAAAATATAATAATAATTAAATGGATTTTGATGGGGCAAGTCAATCTTCAAAAAAGAGAAAATGAAATTTATCTTTTTATTCAAAGCCGACGTTTCGGAGGTTTCTTCCCTTCTTCTTCCATGGTTTGTAAGGTCATTGGAAGGCATTCCCTCTGTTTCCTCTCTCAATGACAGTAACAATATTTTACAATTTTTCATTATCAGTAGAATTTAGATTTCCCTACGCTCAATTCTGATGATAAATAATGAAAAATTGTAAAATATTGTTATTGTTACTGAGAGAGGAGACAGAGGGAATGCCATACACGTTAGTATTCCCTTCAATGACCTTACAGAGCCCAGAAGAGGGGAAGAAACTCGGCATCCGGCTAACAAAAATATAAATTTCATTTTTTCTCTTTTACTTTGCACATACTAGGGTATGGTCAAGTATTGTAATCGTGCATAAAAAAGTGTTTTTTTTCTTCTTCTTTTTCAAAAATATCTCAAAAACGGCTTAAACTATTTTGGTTATAAAAATTGAGCAAAACCACGGCATTTCGCTCTACAAAAAAGCCCTAATAAGTAAACATCGAAAAAATTATATTTTTGGAGATAATAATTGTTTTGTCAAAATGTCTGTTAGTTAGTCTGTCTGGTTGTTAGTTAGTCTGTGCGTTACCAAATTTTTGTGGATCGAGCTAGCTCAAAAACTAGTGTGAATATCAAAACCAAATTTCACACGTAGTTTTAGTCCATTGAGATTATGGGCTGATTAGATTTTGGTGCATATCGATCCAAAATTAAGGGGGTGGAGGGGGGGGGTTAAAAATTAAAAATCTAAGCCATTTGAGCAAACTCAACCAAATTTTGTATACATAATCAGTGGGACCCCAGAAGTCTAAAAATATGGTAAAGTCAAGTGGATGGCCACATCAGAACACGTCAGCTTATTTGAACCTTGGACTGAATAATCAAAATCCATTCGATTCACTTTTAGCAGTCCGTCTCCCAAAACTACTTCAATCGTATAATAATAATTTTTTAATTTAATAATTTTTTTTCTTAGATTTGTCGATCCATTTATAAAATTTGTCGATTTTTGGGAGCATACATTATCGGTGGTGCAAGAAGTTTTTGAATTGGTTGTCCTTATTCAACGAGAATTTTTCTATTTAGAAAATATCTTCGTTGGTGAAGATATACGGGAACAATTGCCCATTGAATCCAAAGCGTTTGATCTGATTGAAGATGAATGGGCTGCGATCACAGGTCAACCAATTTCACTTTCGATTTTTAACTGTTAACTTTCTCACAAATAACATTATAATTTGGGAAACTTAATTTTTTTTTAAAACTTGACAAAAACAATTTTACAAGCTTTTATATTTTTCTCTGCTGAATCGTCAAATCTTGGAAGCCATTTTTGGACCGCATCTACCCAATCAATTTTCTTGAAAATTTGTAGGCCTATGTTTTTTCAATGACCATGCAATATTCTAGCAAAATTTAGTCAGCCATCTGTCAAATTTAGCCTAACTACTGATATTTATGTTTTTTACTTTCACATATACCGGGTGAGTTTTTTATCTTGAGACAGTCTTATGACTCAAAAACAGTGCATTATATGAAAAAAGTTTCAAATAAAAGATTATTTATATCGAGGGGGAAACTAAACTACGCTATTGTTTGTTTACCTAGAACAAGCTTTCAAGGTTATTTCAAGGTCAAGTTCTGTTTTTTAAATTGAAACCTATGTATTTGCTTACATATTATGAATCTACGAAAAAAACTGAACAACTTTCATAAGAACTATTTTTTTATTCTACATCAAATAAAAAAAATATTATATCAATTAGATCTCAGAAAAAAACCCTAATAATTATTTTTAACAATTATTCAACTTAATTATCATATAATAATAATCAAATAATTAATTATTAAATAAATAATTTAATAATAATTAATAATCTAATAAATTTTCCACACTGTTCTGTGAATTTCCAGAGTGTTATCGCAAGTTTTCTGGATGAATTCCAGTTCCAATTTCATTATTTTGGCCTGTTTCAGTTTCTTCGTAACCTTTACATTTCCTGACGTTTTTTAACAGATTTACAACACGATAAAATGAAGCTCGTGAGGGTGTATTCGTATCCAGGAAATGCTCGGCATTCATTTCAATGGCAGCCCCATAACACTTCTTCCAAATTAACCATAAATTATGACCATTTTAATTCTGTCTTCAACAAAAAATGATCCATTTTTATTATGGTAATACAATATAACTATCTACTGGATAGACACGAGAAATGAACTTTTTTAAAGTCAAGAATTTTATGTTGTTCTGATAAGTAGAAAATATTCTCTTAAATCTGAGTATAATTAAGTTTTAATATCATTATAAACACTTATTTTCATTGTTGTGACTTTTCAATTTAATAATTAATTATTTAATTATTATTATTTGATAATTAAGCTGAATAATTGTTAAAATAATTATTAGGTTTTTTTTCTGAGATCTAATTGATTCATGTAATTTGTTTATTTGGTTTATTTGGTTGAGTTTGGTAAATGGCCAAGATTTTCATTTTTTGAACCTCCACCCCCCTCCCCCCATTTTGGGCGGTTAGTTTTTGCATGTTTAGACTTCTGGGGACCCACTAATTATGTATACAAAATTTGGTTGGGTTTGGTCAATGGCCAAGATTTTCATTTTTTGACCCTATACCCCCCCCCCCCCCCCATTTTGGGCAGTTAGTTTTTGCATTCTTAGACTTCAGGGGGTCTACTGATTATGTATACAAAATTTGGTTGAGTTTGGTCAATGGCCAAGATTTTGATTTTTTGACCCCTCCCCCCCCCCATTTTGGGCGGTTAAATTTTGCATTTTTAGACTTCGGGGGTCTACTGATTATGTATACAAAATTTGGTTGAGTTTGCCCAAACGACCTAGATTTTTAATTTTTAACCCCTTCCAGCCCCCTTAATTTTGGGTCGATATGCACCAAATTCTAATCAGCTCCTAATCTCAATGAACCAAAACTACGTGTAAAATTTGGTTTCGATATTCACTCTAGTTTTTGAGCTAGCTCGTCCACAAAAATTTGTTAACGCACAGACTAACTAACTAACTTACTAACAGACATTTTGACAAAACAATTATTATCTCGAAATATAATTTTTCGATGTTCACTTATTAGAGCTTTTTTGTAGAGCGACATGCCGTGGTTTCGCTCAATTTTTTTAATCGAAATAGTTTCAGCTGTTTTTGAGATATTTCGAAAAAAAGAAGGAAAAAAAAACACTTTTTTCATGCACGATTACAATACTTGACCATACCCTGTATGGTAAAGTAAAAACAAATCGAATCGCTTTTAAAAATAAGACAGCTTCTACCGGAAATTCCAGTAACAATCCAATCCCACTAGAAACTGAATACATCCAAGGGCGTGATTTTTTGTCCTGATCTTGTTGACATTCCGAAGGAGGAGATCCTTTCGGAATTACAAAATCAGAATGTTACAGACCTTACAAAATTACAAAGAAGGCTCAGGACCACAATACCACGACCCCTTTGATTGTACTCACGTTCGGCTCTCCTACTATTCCTTCAACAATTAACGTTGGATTCTACAGACTTTCCGTAAGGAAATATATTCCACCTCCTATGCGTTGTTTTGGGTGCCACTCATACAATAATACCCGATCTAAATGTGTTAAACCCCCTATTTGTGGGTTTTGTGGAGAAAATCTCCACCCCGGAACTCCATGTTTACGGACCTTTTGCACCTCTTGTAATGACGATTCTCATCCCAGCTTCTCTCAGACATAAACTTTATAAGATAGTCTTTTATTCATATGGGTACTAAAATATTTTTTAACTAGCTTCAAGGCCCGTCTTCGGCGGGCCTTTTGCTAGCCAGAGGACTTCACCCCTGGACCCCCACGTGGCTGCTTTATTGATGTTTTATTAGTTACAGAGAATAAATATAATTGTTTTATTATAAAGTTTTAAATAGATATAATTTGAGATTCTATCATACATATACATATATATATATATATATATATATATATATATATACATATACACTCATAACAAATAAGATGAAACAAATATTTAAAATGTATTAAAAATCCACTTGTTATCATTAAGGGGAAAATAAAAAAAGTTATATTATATGTATGTATTATTATTGATAAGAAGACTTGAAAATTACAATTATTATTCATTTTGTTAGACACAAAAGTATATACAATCTTACTTACTTTTGTAAAAATGCAGTATTAAATTCTTCTTCAACGATAATGTGGTTAGAATTATTGAGAATGAATGACAATTGAAGCGTTTGCTGCAAAAAGGAGGTAGCTCCATCCTATTGATGTTGGGAGATATTAAGACTATTTTGTGCAAAAAAGCTTTTGTTTGGTACAAGAAGGGTGTAGCTCCAATCGTTATTTCAGCGTTGCTCAACAGACGGAGCTGCCCATAATTTTGAAATTTTTAAACGTTTTTTTTGATTTCCCAAAAACTAAAAAAATTGGAGCTACCTCCTTTTTGCAGCAAACCCTTCAATTTTGGGCTGAGACTCAAAAATCTTTCACATACATCGCCAACACTTGTTTTTTGCTAGTTTAGTTCTTTTATTGTTTGGCAAGCTATGTTGGCTAACCTGAATTTTTTTTAGTTTTTCCTGAATTTTCTAATTTTCCGGGCACCTTTTCCAATTTTTTTTTACGTTTTAACCTGAATTGGACTATTACGAACATTAAAAAAAAAAAAATAGCAAAATCGGTCCAGGCATTTGAGAGATTTGCGCTTACGAAGAAACAGAAATTCATTTTTATTATATAGATAATGGTGAATTGTTGGAAATGAGTTTTCGGGATTCTACTGTATATGTTTTATTTTGTGAAACCTACCTTGAAATTTTACTTACTTTTAATTTTCATTATCCTTGGGCTGCCTTTCCATCAGTTCACCATTCAATTCCACCAGTCTGTCTCCATAGAAAATACTAATAATATTTTTATTAAATATTCCCGATACTAGATGTTTTTATTATTTTATTATTTTGTAATAGCTGCCATGTCTCGTGATGAAAATGCGTTACGCACAACTCATATTCCTGGCCTCTGGAAACGGCTGAATCAGATGAATGATCGTCTGGAGGCGATCCAAAGGGCTCTGGAACGATACCTGGAGACAAAGAGGCATATCTTCCCGAGATTCTACTTTATTAGTAATGATGAACTATTAGAAATTTTAGCACACAGTAAAAAACCAGAAAAAATTCAACCACATTTTAAAAAACTATTTGATAATATTAATAAAGTAGTAATGGACAAGGTAATGAGTTGAATTGAATTTTAAAATGAAATGAAATAATATTCCTTCTATTTTTAAGAATTTTAAAAAAGTTACCCAAATGGAAGCATTGAAAATGGTATCGGCTGATGGAGAGATAATTGAATTTCTAACCCCGATTATTCTTGAAGGTCCTGTGGAACTTTGGTTGTGCAAAATTGAAGCGATGATGCAAAAAACATTGCAAGTAAAATTGACAATCGTTCGGGCCAATCTGAAAAAACAAAGCAGTGAAAGGGACAAATGGATTAAGGTTTTTTTTAATAGTTATTTATTTTATAAAAAAAATAAAAACCGACTTCATAATAATTAAATGCAACAAATAAAATAATAATAACTTAAAAATAAAATAAAATACATTTTTTTTTTTTTTTTTTTGGCTTTTAGGGCCTTTCTAGCCATAAGCCTAATTACGATACTAGTTATATTTTTTTTAAATTTGTCTCTACCCCCGGGGTCAGATTTTAGCTGGATGCCTCGAGTCGGATTCGAACCCGGGTCCTCTGGTTAGCTCGCTGCCATGCTACCGCCTAGCCTATCTGACCCCCAAAATAAAAATACATTAAAAGGTATAAAATAATTATCTTATTTAGCTACAACTAAACAACGAAATATTTACATGAAATTACTTTTTGAAGTCGGTGCCAAACATATACAATTTATGAATCGAACTCGGCGGATCTTACTTAGTACGTTTGACGGGTAAGCTCTCTTGTATAGTTTGTTTGGCACCGACTTCAAAAAGTGATTTCATGTAAATATTTCGTCGTTTAGTTGTAACTAAATAAGATAATTATTTTATACCTTTTAGTGCATTTTATTTTATTTTTGAGTTCTTATTATTTTATTTGTTGCATTTAATTTTTTTGAAGTCGGTTTTATTTTTTTATAAACATTATTTTTATTTTTCTCTTTTTAGTGATGTTATTAATAGTGTCTTAAGATAATACCTTGCATGCATCTCGTAAGAGAAAGCGTCGGGTGAATGAATCAGAAAATGATAATAAAATTAAATTAATAAATATAGAAATTCTCTCGAAATGTTTGCGGGTTTTAAATGAATGTTTTAAGATTTTTTTATAAAAGATTTTATTTATTATAATTTCGATTATTTGGTCATAAGAATTGCAGATTACGTTATTTCGTCATTGATCATATCTTTAGAACTTGACCAAATCAATATGGGACCGCCCCTAAGGTACACTCTTTCCAATCAAAAAAGAATCATAAAAATCGGTCCACGTGGGAAAAAGGTCTCGCTGAACATACATAAAATAAATAAATAAATAGTTAGGTATCTTGACTATCTTGGAGATATACTGATCCAAACGCAGAAAGAATCATTATAATCGGTTCATAAACAAAGAAGCTATGCCTGAATAAACATAACAAAAAAGGGCCAATCCTAATGAAAAAAATGGGACTAATGGAAACTAGACTGAACCCAATTAAAAAAAAATCATCAAAATCGGTTCACAATTGTCGAAGATATCAGGTAACATAGAAAAAAATAAAAAATCCCGCGAATAGAGAACCTCCTCCTTTTTTGAAGTCGGTTAAAAAGATAATACAATTATCAGATATTCAAAAAGTGAGTAGTTCAATTTTATTCAAGTAGTCATAAATTTACACATTAAATACTTTAATAATTTTAATAATTTTAACCCTTGAAGTCCCGAATACGTCCACATCCCTCTGATTATTTCCAGTCTCCAAAATCCGATTCATACCGGAATATTTGAGATATGAATATTTATGGCACGGATAGTAAATTCTTAAATATTGAAATTTTTATAATACATTATATTAAATTGGCACAAGATGTCGTTAATAAATGATACTCTGGTAAAGACTCTTTAAAAATACCCAATTTATTAAAATTTAAATCCATAGTTCAAGGAGTTTTATCTCAATTTTCGAATGGATGTTCTTCTGGGTGATTATTATGAATATTTTAACCGAGGGGTGATGCGCGATTGGAAGTAGGTGTACATCTTTGGAAGTACTTGGAAATATTTGGAATTACTTGGAAATATTTGGAATTACTTGGAAACATTTGGGGCTAATGGGGCTAATAAGCCCTGGCTAAAACTAATCTTTCTCTCTCTCTTTTGCAGGAATGGCCAGGCCAGTTGTGTCTGACGACAAGCCAAATTTTATGGACCCTTCAATGTAACCGGCATCTAGCTGAGTGCACCAGACGCAAAGAGCGAAAACCTTTACGGCGATTGCGGCATAAATTAAATAAATATTTAAATCAATATAGCGAGGCCATTCGAGGAGATCTCCGACCAATTGATCGACTTAAAGTAATAGTCTAAAAGCTATATTTACCATTTTGGAATCTGATTTCAGAACCCAAATAACATATCCCATACTGTAGTGTGATCAGCACACACCCCGAAAGCCAAATTCTTACTCGACAAATCGAGTCGTTTCGAGTCGTAATCGACCCCTGAAGATGTCAAAAAATACCGTAAAATCACCTTATTGATTACATAAAACAATTAAACTGTTTACTCTACGGCAAATTCTATTAGAAGCAAAATTGTAAAGGATGTAATTTTTGACATTTTTGTTTAAAAAACATTTGAAAATAAACACCTGAAATGGGAGGGGGTCAAAAAATGAAAATCTAGACCCTTGTACCAAACTTAACCTAATTTTTTGTATTTCTAGTCTTCTGGGGTCTCCAGAACATTTATAAAAAATTTAGTTGAATTTGGTCGAAAGGGCTAGAATTTTCATTTTTAACCCTCTCCCCCATTTCGGGTGGTTAGTTTTTTCATTTCTATCCTTCTGGGGATCCACAGGACATGTATACAAAATTTGATTGAGTTTAATCGAAAGGGCTAGAATTTTCATTTTTCCATTTCGAGTGGTTAGTTTTTGCATTTCTAACCTTCTGGGGGTCCCCAGAATATGGATAGACAATTTGTTTGAATTTAGTTGAAAGAGCTAGAAATCTAAAGGATCAAAAAATAATTTTTAAGAAAAAATAAAACGGACTTCAAAAAAATTAAATGCAACAAATAACAAGAAAATTTAGACGAATGTGTGACATGACTATTTGAAGCCCTGAAGAAGTCGGCAAAGTCGACGAAACGTTGGCTGATAAATAAAAAAGTCACACATAAAAACTTGTCCTTATTTTCCTATTATAAACTTTCAAATTGTAATCATACTATATTTTTTGACATGTTCAGGATCGAATACTCCTAAAAACGACTCGATTTGGCGAGTAAGAATTTGACTTTCGGGGTGTGTGCTGATCACACTACAGTATGGGATATATTATTTGGGTTCTGAAATCAGCTTCCAAAATGGTCAGTAGCTCTCGGTCTATAATGTTTTATGATGATTATTATTATTCAGTGCCTTAAATGGCATGTGTAAAAGGTGCACCTGCACAGGGCCCAGCTCATAATAAAAATTAAATTAAATTTCTGAATAATTTAATAATAAATTTAAGGGGGGGGGGTGTAATTTTACACTTAGTTATGGCACTGTTATTATTTACGTATTTATTATATTTTATTTATTACTTCACAACTTGATATGTACCCATGTGGCAAGTCTGAGACTAAACCGACATTCAATCGGACGGAGATTGGAATTAATATCAGATTGGTGTCGGAATGGTCTCCTAACCGACTCTCGAAATTTCGACGGACATTCCCTCTGGCGGAGACTGGGCCAGTTTCAAAATGGATTTTTCAAACAAGTGACTTCTCTTGTTAATCAAATTGGCCCAGAAATAACCACAAAGTTTGATACAGATGTCATTTAACAAATAGCAAAGAGTGTGTTCCCTTACTATAATATCTGTGTATAAATATAATTTCTGCCTCGAGTAATAATTTTCGTAAGTGATATATAAATTTCGTTATAAATTGTGTCAGAACGACACTGGAAAACAGTGTCTATTGGATAACCGATTATTGTCTCCGACGAACATAGAATCTGATGTCGGCATGATCTGATCATTTTGACACCAGACAGATACTGCTTTCGGATATCAATCTGGTATTGGATGATGGCCGGAATGATCTCCGACCGTTCCAAAATTTTCACATGGGTAGTATCATAATGGTGTAAAAAATTATTCGTGATTTGTTTAATTTTTTCGAAATACTTCAAAAAGGGCTCAAATGATTTTGGCGGAGAGAAGAAATTTATTGTATATATCTTATTTTTAGATTACTGCGATGGTGACCATTGAGGTCCATGCTCGTGATGTCGTTGATAATATGTACCAGAAACATGTCCAAGATAAAACCGCCTTTGAATGGCTGGCCCAATTGCGCTTTTATTGGATTCGGGCAACAGAATTAGTTTCTATTAGGCAAACAAACACAACTTCTCCCTATGGCTATGAGTATTTGGGTAACTCAGGACGGTTAGTCATCACTCCGTTAACAGACAGGTAAAATACATATTAGGGTTGTTCGTTTGCATACCCCCCCCCCCCCCATTAAATTTGGTAATGATTCAAAATAACTTAATTCATATATTTTCGATTAATTTCAGGTGTTATATAACGTTAACAACTGCGTTGCATTTGCATCGGGGCGGAAGTCCCAAAGGGCCTGCCGGAACTGGTAAAACCGAAACGGTAAAAGATTTAGGCAAAGCGCTTGCCTACTATGTCATAGTCATCAATTGTTCCGAAGGGCTTGATTTTAAAAGCATTGGCAGAATGTTTGCTGGGTTGGCCCAGTCCGGTTCCTGGGGCTGTTTCGATGAATTCAACAGAATTAATATCGAAGTAAGAATTTACATAAATATGATAGAAAAATTATTAGAAATAAATCAAAGTGTGTGTGTGCTTTATACACTTAAAAGCAAAGAAAACCAGACACTTGATAAGTTTTAGATAAATGAATAAGTACCTCGATAAGTACAATATTTTAATTTTTTTTAAATTTGTATCCGGTACCAGGAGCGAACAGGAGTGTACTTTCCTTCCCGCCAATTTTATTTTCATCGACTTTTTGTAAACAAAAATTTTGTTCTCAATGGTAGGTGAAATGAAAGAAATCAGTAAGCAGCAGTAGAATTGGTTTTCAATTCACTAATCATCGTTTCCTTGCATATGATTGTTTAAACAATTTTTCCTACTCGAGTTTTCGAATAGATCAGTGTTTCTCAATCTTTTGTAAAGCGAGGAAGCCTAAAGCACTTATATTTATTTCTGAGTAACCCCCTAGCACTAAAATATGAGATATTTAATTTTTCGTCAAAATATCAACATCAAATGCTACTTTTATAGCTTCCAAATACGAGCCCCGTCCCATCTCAATTGGCCCACTCAATATTTTTTCTTTTTAAATAAAATTATGCTAATTCAAGGTAAATTTAATTTAAATATTTATTTTTATTATCATTTGGAACAACATTTTAAACAATTTAAAACATTTTATTGTAACATTTAACTTAAAATTATTTTTTAATTGTTAAAAACATATTTTTATATAGAAAATAGTCCTTTGCTTTTCACGAATTTTTTTTTGAATCTTTGAATATGTGAAATAATCAAGTAGGCTTTGCCTTTTTCTAACAAAAGAAAGTTTGTTTTGTTTATTATTAGTAAAAATGACTCGTGAAAAGGTTGTTGATGAAAAATTCGCTCAATTATTATCAATTTATTTAAAAAGGGAAAATCAAACGCGGAAATTGGCGATCTAGTTAATTTATCAAAGTTTACTGTCAGAAATATTATTCGAGTTTATAAAACAACGGGTACAATAGCTACAAAACCTCGGTATGCGTCGAAATCCAAAATATCAGATGCTGATAGACGGGCATTGAAGAAGATTATTAGAAAAAACAGGAGTTCGAACTATGGTGAATTATCTGTTCTTTGGAGCGATGCTGTGGGGCGAAGTGTTTCAAGATCCACGTGCTATAGAGAAGCCCTTAAGTTAGGTTTTAAAACTTACAAGGTAATTTTATTGCAACTTATTCCAAATTTTTTTTTGTAATTTTACTAATTTTTTTAGGCGAAAGAAAAGCCACTCTTGACATTAAAACAAAAGAAAAACCGGCTTAAATGGGCTAAAAGTCACATTAATTGGACGACCCCCTTGGATCCGCACATGGAGTACATCAATAAGATAAAAATGATAGTGATAAATGTCTCATATTAATAATATATTGTATCTTTTAGTTTTCTGCTCTATGAGGCGAATCGCCTCGGAGCATCAATAAATGAACAAATAAATAAATAAATTGGTACTGATAGGGAGTCATACCTTATATTTATTACAGCAGGCTTTGATTTATTTATTACTTATAAATTAAACAACTTTAGTAAACATCTTCTTAATAATAATAAAAATTGGTTTTTAATCGTGTACAGGTGCTCTCGGTGGTAGCTCAGCAGATTCTTGCAATTCTCTCGGCCCTCTCTGGCGAATTGAAGAAATTCATGTTCGAAGGACAAGAGATCGGTTTGAAGCCATCGTGTGGAATTTTTATTACCATGAATCCTGGATATGCCGGGCGTACCGAACTTCCAGATAATTTGAAATCCATGTTCCGACCTATTGCTATGGTTGTGCCTGATTTTGGCATGATTGCAGAGATCAGTCTCTTTGGCGAGGGATTCAAAGATACACGCAATCTCGCTAGAAAGGTTATCGATTCAATTAGCTATTCCTAAGATATTTAATTTTATTTATTTTCTTATAAAGACGGACTGGTAAGCGAAATAGGTTGGTTAAAATGATAGGCAGTCCATAAATTATTTACATTTTATTCAATTTACGACGTTTCGAAGACTTTTTTCCCCTTCAATACCCTGAAGAAGGAGAGAAAAACTGTCCGAAACGTCGGAAATTGAATAAAATTTAAATAACACAATTCTACAAAATAAAAAATTTTCCTTGTCCTAAAGTTTATTTCATGATTTTTCTATTCATTGTCTACCAAAATAAAGGCAAAGTACCTATATTCCTTGTAAAGTTTGCATTTGTAGTGGTTATAATAATAATAAACGACGAAAAAGGCCATTTTGACCTATTTTCGAGACGAAATTTTCTCGGAGAGAGACGGACTGGTAGAAATTTTAATTGAAAGTATGAGGTAGCTCAGAGGTAGTGAGAAGAAAATTAACACATATAAAATAAGGTGTAATTTATTGAATTCTTTCTCCTTCCTTTCAAACCGATGCTTCGGAGGATTTTTCCTCCTTCTTCAGGGTTTCAAAGGGTCAATGAATGAAACAAATAAAATGTTCCTTCTTCTCCACAGTAGATGTCAAAAACTTTTTTCATTTGTCAATCAAAGAAGCATAGAAAGACAAAAAATTTTTTTGTCTTTCTATGCCTTTTGTTACAAATGAAGAAAGTTTTTGAACACTACTGTGGAGAGAAGAAGGAAACATTTTATTTGTTTCATTCATTGACCCTTTGAAACCCTGAAGAAGGAGGGAAAAATCCTCCGAAACGTCGGTTTGAAAGGAAAGGAGAAAGAATTCCAATAAATTACACCTTATTTTATATGTGTTAATTTTTTCTTTCCTCACTACCTCTGGGCTGCCTTCCATTACTTTCAATTAAACAGCAATATTTGAAATCAAAATATTTTGGTGACGTAATAGAAAACAGCTTCCTCTTTGATTTTCAAATCATCACTTGTTTGTAACTCAATTAGAACTCGAGTTATAATTAAAAAAGTAAGACCATATGTTTTTATATATCTTTATTATCCTTTATAGACACGTAGTTTTAGTTTTTTAGTTATAACTCGAGTTCTAATTGAGCTGAAAACAAGGCGTAATTTGAAAATCAAAGAGGAAGCTGTTTCCTATTACTTCAACAAAATATTGTGATCTCAAATATTGCTGTTTAATATTTAATGGGACTCGAAAATATGTCAAAATGGCCTTTTTCGTCGTTTTGACCGATAATATCTCCAAAACAAGAGCTAATCGGTAATTTTTATGGTGATTTTTGAATTCAGCAGGTGGAAATACATAAGAATCAGGTATTTTTGAGCCCGAGATATTTTCATTGTTGGGCAATGTAATTTATGGACTGCCTTTCATTATAACTAGAGACCGGATTTTTATCCAGTAAAAAGTGCCAAAATATGGAGTTAAAAATGCTGAAATATGCAAGCAGAATACTTTGAAATATGCAAATATATGCAGTATAAAATTTAACCCAGAGTATCCTGGATGCATGATTCGGATAGATAATAATTGATCACCTGGGTCGTATGTGTCGGCAAACAAAATATGCAATTGCATAAAAATCCGGTCTCAAATTATAACCTACTTATTCCTAAGATAAATTGAATAGAAGAGCAGCCAGGTTTCTTTTTTAAATGAATTCACAAAAAGATGGAGGTTTTCAAATTTATAAATACCTAAATATCGTAACCAAATTAAGTAGGTACTTTTGTGAAAAAAAAGTTCAAGTTCAAAAAAGTAATGATAATTTTTAAAAAATTTTAATTTTACTTTTGTGACATTACAATTTTTAAGATCCCCCGACCCCCTTGTCACATTTTGTTACAAAGTGAGATGGCACCTCCTCCTTACTGTGTGACGTAATTTATGGACGGCCCCCAATCGGAATTGCATTTTGTTAAATGGCTATCTATATTGCGTCTAGATATTATTCTAATTGAATATTAAAAAAAAATTAGTTTTAAATACCTACTCCTTTTCAGTATAATTGGATAATATTTTTTTTCTCTTTTCAGGTGTTCACAATGTATTCGTTATGTATCCAGCAACTCTCCAAGCAGTTCCATTATGATTTTGGCGTAAGAGCAATGGTTACTCTCATAAGATATGCAGGCCGAAAACGAAGACAATATCCTAATATGCCTGACGAGGAAGTTTTATTATTAGCTATGAAGGTTCATCTAACTTTTAATATTCAATATACTAGGCAGATCAAAAAGTCTGGAATAAATGAAACTAGAAAACATTTTTTTGGCCAAATTCGGTTATATTTTTCAACATGCATTCCTTTTTAACCGACTTCAAAAAAGGAGGAGGTTTTCTATTCGACTGAATTTTTTTTTTTTTTTTTTGTGCCTATGTTACCTCATATCTCCGCCAATTGTCAACCGATTTTGAAAAAAAATTTGCATTGGGTCCAGTCTAGCTTCCGATTGGTCCCATTTTTTTTCGTTTTTTTTTCATAGGTATTAGACCTTTTTTATTAGGTTTGTTTAGACCTAACCTCTTTGTTTATGAACCGATTTCGATGGTTCTTTTTTTATCCGAAAGGGGGTGTCTTAGGGATGGTGTCATATTAATTTGGTCAAGTTCTGATGATATAATCACTATTAATAACATCACTAAAAAGAGAAAAAGAAAAATAATTTTTAAGAAAAAAATAAAAACCGACTTCAAAAAATTAAATGCAACAAATAAAATACACTAAAAGGTATAAAATAATTATTATCTTATTTAGTTACAACTAAACGACGAAATATTAACAGGAAATTACTTTTTGAAGTTGGTGCCAAACATATACCTTTTATGAATCGCACTCGACGAATCTTACTTAGTACGTTTGGCGGGTACGCTCGCTTATAGGTATAGTTTGTTTGGTACCGACTTCAAAAAGTAATTTCATGTTAATATTTCGTCGTTTAGTTGTAACTAAATAAGATAATTATTTTATACCTTTTAGTGTATTTTATTTGTTGCATTTAATTTTTTGAAGTCGGTTTTTATTTTTTTCTTAAAAATTATTTTTTAAAGTCAATATAGCAAGTCCAACGTTTTTCTAACTTTTTTATCCCGTCCGAAAAGCAATCTTTCGGAAGTGCTCCAAAATAGGCCTCAGTTTCAGCTATGAATTCTCATTTGAGTGAAATCGCTTACTGGTGAGCCATCTCTTCAGGTTTGGAAACAGTTAAAAGTCGCTGAGGACCAGGTCTGGCTGAGGAACCTTTAGTTATTTGAATTTAATGATTGAAATTTAAAAAAAAAGTTAAATGCAAGGAAATGAGTCTCTAATTGAAAAGTTTTTGTTTTTGCCGAGAGTAGCAGAGTTGTTGATTCACAAAAAGAAACAAAGAGGTTGTCCTCTGCTTGATGCAAATAAACATACACACATATATATATATCGAGATGATATATCTCTATATATATATTATTTATTTGTTTGAGACTATAGTTTCGAAGACTTGGTCTCATCATCAGTCTTTTTTAATTATAAATGTTTTTTCATGGAGTCAATATCGTATGGATATTGACTCCATGAAAAACAACATTTATAATTAAAAAAGACTGATGATGAAGACCAAGTCTTCGAAACTATAGTCTCAAACAAATAAATAATATATATTTATATACAGATATATCATCTCGATATATATGTGTGTATGTTTATTTGCATCAAGCAGAGGACAACCTCTTTGTTTCTCTTTGTGAAATGAGTGTCTATTTGAGAAAGAAAGTTCGAATTTATTCCCAAAATCAACTTGTGATATAATATAATTAATTAATTTTACGAACATGAATTTAGCTCAAATCAAAGATTTTTTTTGGCTTTTCGGCCTTTCTAGCCATAAGCTACTACTTATATTATTTTTTAAAATTTGTCTCTACCCCCGGGGTCAGATTTTAATAGATATGTTTATATTGTATTTAGGAGGGTCTTGTCCTCTCGGGAGTCGAACCCAAGCACTAGTACTCTTTCCGGGCAACTAGTCAGACTCTTGAGACCATCACCTATCATAAACATATCTATTAAAATATTTGATTGAGCCTAAATTCATTTTCGTTAAAAAAATTTAATTTATAAAAGAACAAATATGGATTGTTTTGCTAAAATTTATCAGTATTTTTTACTTTACCATACAGGGTATGGTCAAGTATTGTAATCGTGCATGAAAAAAGTGGTTTTTTACTTCTTTTTTTCAAAATATCTCAAAAACGGCTTAAACTATTTTGATTAAAAAAATTGAGCGAAACTATGGCATTTTTGTCTACAAAAAAGTCTTAATAAGTGAACATCGAAAAAATTATATTTTTTGAGATAATAACTGTTTTGTCAAAATGTCTGTTAGTCTGTGCGTTACCAAATTTTTGTGGACGAGCTTTTTTGTAGAGCGAAATGCCATGGTTTCGCTCAATTTTTTTAAATTAAAATAGTTTCAGCCGTTTTTGAGATATTTCGAAAAAAGAAGAAAAAAACCACTTTTTTCATGCACGATTACAATACTTGACCTGTATGGTAAAGTAAAAAGAACATAATTCTTGATTAAACATATGAAATATATTTAATTACGATTAGTTTGCCATAAGAAACGGCTTGTCGTTGCCATTGTCTATTTTCAATATATATATATATATATATATATATATATATATATATGTTTATAGTTGTTTTATATTTCCTTTTTTTTAAAGCAACTATTTGAAATTTCATTGATACCTAAATGGAGAATTACTCCCGAAACGTTTGGATTTTGAATAAACGTTTTTAGATTATTTTATAAAATAATTGTATTGATTTGATTTAACTAGATACAGATACAGTTTTTTGAAAACCAAAAAATGAGAACATTTCACGATCTTATAGTAGACAATACAACAAAGGGAAAATATGTCCCGAAATGATTGGGTTTTTAATAAACGTTTGTAGATTGTTTTATAAAAGAATTGTAAATAAAATTTTTATAAATATATGGTATATATATATATATATATATACATATATGTTGACAATAGATGAAAGCGAAAGTTAAAACTTTTATCCAGTCACTGCCCTATTTTGGTGTAATTGGGACCAGACTCGTTTTGATAATGAACCAAGAGTTGAAAAAAGATACAGGACCCAGCCGGGTATGATCCGACATCTTCCACGTTAAGCCCGCAGATGCTTTCTCCATTTAGGCGATGGATCCCCCGACTAGATCCTATAATCAAATCTTATATATATTCAACTCTTTAGCTCAGGCGCGCCTTCTCCTATTTTCCTAATAGTATGGTTGTTTGAAAGATATTAATTTGCTGATGGTAATAGATTCAAATTTACTAGAAAATCATAGATAGTGCATCATTAACCGAATGGAATTTTTTAATTACATGTCAGAGGGGTGTTTTTCACCCCTCGGGAGTCGAACCAGTGGACAGCAATCCGGGCCGGATTGCTAGTTACTTGGCACTCGGGTTCGATTCCCGAGGGGGTGAAAAACAACCCCTCTGACATATAATTAAAAATATTCCATTTCAACGGATTTAATAGATGACACCATCTTAATGATTTTCTAGTATGGTTGTTATAAATTTATTACAACTCTCATCTCTCTGATTCTTTGGGGAATCGAAACAGATGAATTTTGTTCAGATATTCAATAATAAATTTTATTTAGAATGTTTATATGTTAACATTAGATGAAAGCGAAAGTTAAAACTTTTATCCATCGCCTAAATGGAGAAGGCATCTGCGGGCTTAACGCGGAAGATGTCGGATCATACCCGGCTGGGTCCTGTATCTTTTTTTCAACTCTTGGTTCACTATCAAAACGAGTCTGGTCCCAATTGCACCAAAATAGGGCAGGGATAAAAGTTTTAACTTTCGCTTTCATCTAATGTTAACATATAAACATTCTAAATAAAATTTATTATTGAATATCTGAACAAAATTCATCTGTTTCGATTGCCCAAAGATTCAGAGAGATGAGAGTTGTAGTAAATTTATATATATAATTCTTCTATATTAATAAGATAAGATAGATTAGACCGAGGGGTGAACCACGACCTAAAATCGTGTACACCTGCTTCCACTTCCACTTTCATTTCCAAGTAGAAGACAATAGATGACAATAGATTATCTAATGAATTCCAAAATAATTCCAATTAATTAAGAGGGTGTACACCTAATTCCAATCGCGGTTCACCCCTCGGATTAGACTAACGCCCATGCTATTGCTATTACCTATAGCTCATGTAAGTATATGTCGAAAATTTTTGAGCATGAACAGAAAAATTTATCTTTTACTTTTATTGCATTTTAAAATCATATATTTTTTTTTCAATTTGAATACGTTTTTTATTTTTATTTAGAGTAGATAATATGTATGTAATTTTAGGATCAAAATCTTTCTAAATTAACGGCCGATGATTTGCCTTTGTTTAACGGCATCACAAATGATTTGTTTCCGGGATTAACAGCCCCTTCAGTTGACTATGAAGAATTAAACGATGCAATCCATAACGCATTTATTGATATGGGCTTGCAACCGATTCCTTTGGCCATCACCAAGGTACTCATATTAGTATATCCCATGTATCATGTAATTTAAATATATTTGAATTCTTTTTATATATTTATTGAACTCTCTATTTTTGGCACACACAATGTTTATTTTTCGTAATAATCAGTGGTGGATCAAGCCAAGTGGTAAAATAACGGGGCCCTCAAAATCAATTAAACAAAAAATAAAAAAAATTCTGAAGCATGAACGATTAAATCCAAATTTTGGTACTTATTAACAAAATATTTATTTTTTATTTTTTTTTATAAAACGATGTTTAAGAAAAGACTTTAACACAATCGACCTTTTTTGGGGCCCCTTACAAGCACGGGGCCCCCGCGGCCGCTCATTTCGCTTGCCGTATAGTCCGCCACTGCTAATAATGTAATAAGTGATTAGGTCATTTCAAAAAGCATATATTCGTGCTTTTTTTGTCGTCAACACTTTCTTAAAGGTAAACCCATATAATCTGAGTGAAAACCATGGACGTCAGAATATTCCTTCCTCTTCAAACATCACCCTGAGTTCATTGCTTAAACGACACCAGTCAGTGACTTGAGCTTTGTGATTCCTGAAAAGTTCAGATTGTGTGACTTATGTGTTCTTTTTTTTTTTTTTTTAAGATACAGAATATTTATTTTTATTTTTACAATGTTAGTAAAACATGTAAATGTTAATGTTTAACTGTTATCTTCATTAATTTTGATTGAAACTTTGGCTAATATGATTGTTTTGTTCAAATTTAATACCACCTTCTGTTTTTTTTACTTTCACATTTAAATTCTATAGAAAATATAATGTGGAAGTATTGGGGTTCTGACTATTTGAGAGCTTGTATCTCAGAGATGAAAAAAGTTAATTTCATTTTGTAACTTCTAGGTGGAAGGAATCGGTGCCCTTAATAAATTGAAACCAGATTTAGGAGATAAAACCGGATATTGTGGTCCCCAGAAGCCGAAAAGGGGCCAAAAATTCATTAGTCAGTGCGTATGTACTTATGTACCCCCCCCCCAGCGTTTCGCAACCATAAGTCTCAGAGCTCGATTTAGGCTAGAAGGAGTACAGCAAGCTTTTAATTGAAATCGGAAAACAGGAAGTGGACATTTACATGAAAGATCTTTCGTTTTTTTTGATTTTCTCAAAATCTTTAGGATTTTTTTAAAAACTGTTGTCCTTATCAAACCTCATGAGTTATTAGTCGTGTATAAATTTTAATCCGATTGAATTAAAGGAAGGGGTGTAAATTAGGAGGGTCGCTATGATTTCAAATAAATGAAAATGTGAAAGTTGTCTGGTGACCACAATAGTTGATTTTTAATTTACCATATTATTCATTTATACGATTTTTCGATATTCACAAACTTTTAACTCCAATCGCTTATATAATCAGCCCAAAAAATTCCTTTCTTGTGAATTACACAGTTTTTTTTAGTGATTCCTGAAAATGTCCTGATTGTGTGACTTAGGTGGTTTTAAAAATGATCGATTCAATTATATACACTCCTGGACAAAATTAACGTACCATTTGTTATTTTCAACTTTATTTTTTAACAAGAAATTTCTTTGTTTTAGTAGACTACGCCCCCTGGACTCCCAAGTGGATTTTAAAATAATAATTTAAATATCGTAATTTTATTAAATTTTATTTGAGATAAACTATTAAGGAGGTTTTAAAATTAAAAAAAATCACGTCGGCGCCGAAAGGCATTGTAATTATATATATAGTATATAATATATATATATATATATATATATATATATATATATATATATATATATTATATATATATACACTGTATGTACAATGTTCTCCTGATGATGAATTAAGAGCTCGAAATATATAGAGTAAACTAAAAAAAAAATCTTTGTATTTTAATTTTTCTCCTTGTGAAACACCACCAACTCCAACCTAATTTAATTTTATATACACTGTGGTGCAAAAAAAGTCGAACACTTAGAAAAATTTAGTTTTTTCAAATAATTTTCAGAAAAAACATATTTTATTTAAACTTTTAATACATTCTGTGATTGTACAAATATTTTTAAACGTTTTTAGAGTGATAAACAATGTAGTACTTTAATTTAAACCGTTTAAAATTAAATTTATTTAAACTAGCATAAATTTTCAGGTTTGAAATCTGATCCCTTTATTGAATAATTGTATTAAATGATTATCGTCTAATATCGAATTAAATTGTATATTTTAATGTTTATCAGTTCGATTTGAATATCTCATCTTTTCATTTAATTTCATTTGAAATATTGTCCAAGCATACATAATGGCTCTAAAGACCGAGAAAGTAGCTCAAGCTGTAGCTCTAATAAATGATGGAAGATCGTATCTGTGGGTATATCGCTCAACAACTTGAAGCATCAGTTGGTTGACTATCCACAGAGCTCTGTGGATAAAACGGTATAGAGAAACAAACTGTTATGCCAGGAGACCGGGATCTGGTCCAATTAGACCTTGAAATGAGAGAGATGACCGATTCATATTATTGGATACCTATTGAGGGATCGGCATTGTACCATACAGCAGCTCAAATTCAACAGCGCCTTCTACAAATTCGACATGTCAACCTAAGTGTTTGGACTAGCAGAAGACGTCTCAGGGAATTAGGGCTGATGTCAAAGAGACCAGCGACAGACCCTCTTTTCACACCCAATCAATCTAAGTGTTCCACTTTTTTTGCACCACAGTGTATATATATATATATAAAATACATATATAGATAGATTTAGATACTGAAGTAGATATATAATATATGTGAAGTGTGTTTGATGCTTGATTGCTAGGTTCTGCATCTGTACGAAACGAAGAACTGTCGTCATTCTGTGATGGTGCTTGGTCAAACAGGGGCGGCCAAATCAGCCACCTGGCGATGCTTGAGCAGAGCCCTTACTTCCCTCAAAACAGCCGGCATCCAAGGGTAACAAACCTACACAGTACACACTCTCATATTTACGTTACATAATAAATCCTCAATTGGTTTATTCTATAAAATTAATATAATCCCTCAAGATTGGATGAAGCCAGTCCGGAAATAAAATATATTTAATATTTATTCGAAATATTTTTCCTTTATAATATTGTTTCTGAGGATTTTCCCGCCTTCCTCAGGATTCAAAAAAGTCACTGAAGAAAACACATAGTACTCTTCTTCCTTGTATCCTCTATCAGTGGGGGGATCTTAAAAATTGTGATGTCACAAAAGTCAAATTAAAATTTTAAAAAATTATAGGGTATAAAAGTGATAGTGTGAAGTCCCAAAATGGGGGGGGGGGAGTGGCTTAATGACACTTTTACAGAATATGACACAGAGTATGTATAGAGAATACTTTACGACTTCCCATTATCACAGAGTCCAGAGCCTTCATCCAATCCTGAGATATTAATATATCAGTCCTTGTAAAAAAAAAACAACTTCTAACGTATTAATATAATAATTTATACGTAAGAAAAAACAAAATCGCAAAACGTTTATTAAAATTCAAAACATTTCGAGAAAAAATTGAAAATTACACTGTTCGACAAAAAATTTACCCCGTAAATCTAACAATGGATTCCGGTGAAAAAACTCTGACGTGTTGTAAAAAATCGGGAAATTGCATGATAATCAGCGTATAAAACTAAAAATTTTTGTTTAATTTTTGTCGAGCAGTGTTATTTGCTTTATAAAAGAATAATAAATTTATTTCGAAACTTTTAATTTTTAATAAACGTTTTGAAATTGTTTTTTTTTTTATAAAGAATTGTATTTAGTTTACATAATAACATATTATAATAAGTATGTAGGTTATCAGGAAGAATGAAAAAGGTTTGATTTATTTGAATGACAAACAGGGCTCAAAAATTAAGGATTTTGTGATTAGTTTGTAAGTTTAAAGCCGAGTTTTATCACAATGGGCTTTTATTTTCGTGAATTTGTGATAGAAAGATTAGTATGCACTTTAAAAAATATTATATACCCTCCAACCGAAAATTGCAAGATTTTGATGAATTTAGTAAGGGGAGGGGAGGGGGTTTGCATAATTGACTTAGCGACGTTTTGTTCTTTAATTTAAGAATTCTTTAGGATCGTTTAAAATACCTCGACCTGAAATCGTGTACACCTACTTCCACTTCCACTTTCATTTCCAAGTAGAAGACAATAGATGACAATATATTATCTAATGAATTCCAAAGTAATTCCAAAGACGGTGTACACCTAATTCCGATCGCGGTTCACCCCTCGGGTTCAAGACTCAAATAATCCCTCTCTCTTATTGTTCTTCTTTTTCATTTTTCAACCTTGGCTATTCCCTTTAAAGCCTCTATATTTAATTTTGAGTCCTCCTATTTAGGAGCCGTCCATAAATTACGTCAAACATTAAGGTGAGGGGGGGGGGTATCTCAGATTTGTGACAAATTGTGACAGGGAGGCCCGAGGATCTTAAAAATTGTGATGTCACAAAAGTCAAATTAAAATTTTTAAAAAATTATAGGGTATAAAAGTGATAGTGTGACGTCACAGTATAAGGGGAGCTTAATTAAAATTTTACAGAATGTGATACAGAGGGGGGTCTAAAAGTCTTGGAATTCGTGTGACGTAATTTATGGATGGGCCCTTATTTGGAAGTCTGGTTTGTATTAAATTTTGAATATTTATATTTAGTAAAGAAAATTTTGAAAAAATTTTCAAACTTTTTAAAATTTAAAATATAAAATACTAGGTAGGTTTCCACAAAAATAAAAGATCAGATGCTTGTTTAGCACGACTCTATATGTATACATTTCGGGGTATAAGTCCATCTTTAGGAGTTCAGTTTCCTTTGTGAACTCCTGAAGATGGTCTTATACCCCGAATATATATAGAGTTATGCTAAACAAGCATTTGATCTTTTATTATTGTGTTTATAAAAAATGGTATCATTTTATTCATGTAATACTTTGTTTAGGTATGCGCGGGTTGAAAAATTCCCTTTGAATCCTAAAGCAATCACAATTGGCGAACTTTATGGTGAATATAATCTGGCTACGAATGAGTGGCTGGACGGGGTGTTGTCTTCGATAATGCGCAAAGTGTGCGCGGACGAGAGCCCCAACCAGAAATGGATTATCCTAGATGGACCTGTCGATTCCCTCTGGATTGAAAATATGAATAGTGTCATGGATGATAATAAAATTTTAACATTAATTAATAGCGAACGAATTACTATGCCCCCTCAGGTAACTACAATTTGTATTATTATTATTATTTAAGGTAGGTGTATCACCAAATGCGTTTTCTTAGGATATTTTTGAAACTTAGACAGATTATTATTTAAATACTTCGGGAGGTGCTGGGTGGGGTTCGGGGGTGTGGTGGGTGGGAGTGTGGTGTGAGGGTGTGGTTCGTGGGTTGGGGGTCTAGGGGGCGTGGCCCCTGGCTAGCAAGAGGGACGCCGAAGGCGGGCCTTGCAGCTAGTAAACTAATAAAATTATGCAAATATGTGTCCGGCTATAATCTGATCACTATACTAATATACACATACTTCCACACACATACACACACACGTATACCCAATGGCCAAAATGGACTATAGTTACCAAAGGCCACTAAAAAATAAAAATAAAAAATAAAGAAATAATTAAATAATTAACAAAGGATTTCAAAAATAATTAAAATTTGATTGTAATTGTTATAAAGATAAGAGTAAATAGATATTTTATTTAATATGGATTTACTATGAGTTAAGGATACTGGGTCACTTATTTCACATTAAAATTAAAAAATTAAAAGATATAAATTTTTTTCTTTTTCAATATATATATTTCGGGCTATCAACCCATCTTCAGGAAATACAGAAAGTAACAGTTACTTTCTGTATTTCCTGAAGATGGGTTGATAGCCCGAAATATATATATTGAAAAAGAAAAAAATTTTATATCTTTTAATTTTTTAATTTTAATGTGAAATAAGTGACCCAGTATCCTTAACTCATAGTAAATCCATATTAAATAAAATATCTATTTACTCTTATCTTTATTAAAGATGTTTCACCTTGCACCAACACCACAATCTCTACTGATTGTAATTGTTATTATGATTAAAAGTATTTTTCTAAAGTATCTTCAGGTTATTAAGTCTAGGGCCACTTAAAATTGATTTATACAATGAAAAAGAGAGCTCCACATCCATAGACGTATTAGGAGCGAATTTAAAGGAACTTAACCCCCCCCCCCCTTTTAATTTGGAAGAAAAAGATTGCAATCTTTTCGTCATTTTCGTGTAGAATATAGTATCTAGTACAACTGAATAATAAGAAAAATGAGTGGGTTCTTGTTGTGTAGCTTGTTTACATCCTTTGTAATCGAACTTCTTAGTCCAACACTACGCTTCGTGTCGTTGAGGCCCGAGGGGTGAACTTTAATATGCTGAACACCTACTTCCACTTGTACTTCCAAATATTTCCAAGTACTTTCAAATATTCCCAAGTACTTAAGTGGATATCGATGAGGCAGTCCAAAAAAAGAAGAAGATAATTTACACTATCTTTTAATTCATAAAACCGACGTTTCGGAGGCTATTCCCTCCTTCTTCAGGGTTTTGAAATACTTTCAAATATTTCAAAGTTATTCCAAAGATTCCCAAGTGCTTCCAAATATTTTCAAGTACTTCCAAAATACTTCCAACGAGGTGTACACCTACTTCCAATCGCGGATCACTTCTCGTTGAGGCCTATTTCAGTTTTCTTCGAATTTAAATTAGTGCCCCCTTCCTGTTTTTACTTAATCTTTTTTTTCATTCTTTCTCCGAAAAATTGCTTTTAAAACCTCTGTAATTGGCTCGAAATATGCAATTTTATGCAATATCTTTCAAATATGCAATTTTATGCAATATTACTCAAATATGCAGTATAAAATTTAACCTACAGTATCCTAGATGCATGATTCGGATAGATCTCCTGGATCGTACGTCGCTGCAACCAAAATATGCAATTGTATAGGAATCCGGTCTCTACCCATGATTTACCCCGAGTTCCAAAATTTGCAATCTGGACAATGGCTACCCCTCTGACAAATATTTGACTCAAAATTTTAATTTGCAAAATTTAGAATCACCGCGAAATTTTACAACGAATTCGATTCCCGCGGGGGCTAAAAACAACCCTTCTGACATATAATTATATATAATTTTTCTTTTAGGTTTCTCTGTTAATGGAAGTGGACGACCTGAGTTACGCCTCCCCGGCTACCGTCTCCCGTAACGGCATGGTCTTCAACGATTATCGAGCATTTAGTTGGAAGCCCTACGTGGAAAGCTGGCTCAATAAATTCAAACCAGTCGAGGCGGCCAATTTATTCTCCGATTATTTCCACCGCTACGTAGAAAAAGTGTTAACCTATAAGCGGCAGAATTGTCTCGAGCTGGTGCCCTCGCCTGAATTGTCTTCGATTGTGAGCTTTTGTCGGCTACTGACCTCGTTTGCTACCAAAGAAAATGGAGTCGACTCCAGTGAACTCGAGTCTCTACCAGTAATGTGCAAAATGTGGTTTTTCTTCTGGTAAATAAGAAAAATTATTATTTTTTTATTTAAAAAATTCTTAATTCAAATAATGTTAAGTGTCTTTAACTTTAAAGGACATCATAGATATTAGAGAAATATTTTTACATTGCATATCAGAGAGGTTCGTCCCCTTAGGAATCGAACCCAAGCGCTAACTAACCATAGGTCTTAAGGGCTTGGCTACTGGCCCGGCAAGCTTAGTTAGCGCTTGGGTTCGATTCCTAAGGGGACGAACCTCTGATATGCAATGTAAAAATATTTCTCTAATATCTATGATGTCCTTTAAAGTTAAATTCATTTAATAATATTATATACTGGGTTGATTTTTGAAATAATTTCCATCCTTTTTCAAAAAAAAAATTGCTGTCAGAAGTCGGTATGAGCAATATGCTTTTACGAATTAATTGAGCAAAATAATTTTAATGGTATCGTTATCTACAGTAGAAGAAGGATGAAATAATAGTGAATAATTTTAAAACATTTATTATACAAAAGAATTATATTAAACATTAATTACATAAAGAATTTCGCAATTATTGTTTTGCTATTTTTAAATGTTTTTTAAATAGTTTTCAAATACAGGAATTTTTATATATCATTTCTTTATATCTGATAAACCTTCCTAATATAGAGAAAAGATCATGCATTTATTATTAATTTTAAAACCTATACATTATATAATTTTAAGAGTGCAGCAAGGCCAGTTCTTCAGTTACGAAGAAATGTGTTTATATTTAGACACAGAAAGTCCGCCATATCGTGTTATTGTTTAGAGGCATTCTATCGTTACAAAAGCGCCGACTAAACCTTTTGAGGTCCTGAAACCGCTGAGGTCGTAAACAGCCGTTTCGCTTTTGTTATTGTTAATTAGCTCGGAACATTGTTTCTAGTTTGCTTGAAAATGAAGGTCTCGTCCAAACATCGTATGTACCTATTATCAGAAGTACTGGCAAAGCAAAAACGTTGCAAGCAACTGACGCTATATGTATTAATTTTATCAAAACATTAGAAAGATTATAGTTAATTTATTGTTTTTCTTCACCATATAATAATAACTTCTATGAATATAAAAAAGATCGGGTCCTTGATACGTTATAAAGTATTTAATTGCAATTTATGAATATGAAGAATAACGAAATGAACAAAATTATTTGTGTTAATACCGATTTAGTCATATGTTATGAATTAATAATAATTTGTACTAATAAATTTGTTTTATGAATGACCTATTTCAAGAATTTTTAAAATAAAGTAGTTTTAAAAAGCATTGAAGAAATAATTTATTTGTACCTCACAAATGAAGAAGGCGGACCAGGTAATCGTCTTCAAATTTTAACAGTGTTTTACAAAGTAACATTCGAGCCCAAAGCCAAAACTTCGAATTTTTGCATTTTTTTGATCTATTCAATTATGTTTATTTCAACAATTCAATTATTTTGTTTATCCAACTTCTAAGAGCCCATTTTTTTCAGTCCACCGTTAATACATAGTTTTAATGAAACAAATCGAAATATAATAAAATAGCATTTAAATTAGGAATTTATATTAATTGAAATTTTATAAAAATAAACAATTTTCCAGTAGTGTCAGACGTCCCTTTCACTTTTTTGGCACTGCCTTTTCGTTTTAAAGGCTAACCAGTGCCTGAGTAAGGGACGGCAAGCCTCTCACTTCGCCTCTACTACAGAGCGCATAATTAGCGGAGCGTAACGCAGTTTTAGCAGTCACCCGGCAAATGACTGCGCGATGTCACGTCAAGATGAAATTCAAAAAGATGCATTAACTTTTAGTTGGCTACAAAGAAGTGTCGTTGAAAAACTGTAATATTTAACATGTAATAATAAAATTGCCTGAGATACGTGGTAGGTTTCACAAAAGAAGAAATAAAACAAAAATGAGTTTTGAATTCGATATATTTCGGGTGTCAGCCCATCCTCAGGATTCAAAGAAAACTTTCTTTTTTTGTGAAACCTACCTCGCATCTTACGCAATTTTATTATTATATTAAAATGTTTCACCTAGAACCAACACCTATCTCCTTAAAAGTTATTTAACATGTTATTGAGCGATTGTTACACGCTTTATAATTTTTTTTTTGGATGGGGAATCTTCAAAAGACATAGTGAGGGATTTTTACACCCTAAACCTAACCCATCCTTTCAGCCTTGTTCCTTCCCACGGAACAGCAATTAAGCATTTCTTCGTGGAAGAGGCCCTCCAGCTTATAGCTCTTCCTCATTGGTACGCTGCAGTTGGATGATATTGTTGACCGCAGCTTCCACATGGCGGTCCAGGCCTGCTCACCCGTGAGCATGCGGTTAACAATGGACTCCGAATACCTCCCACAGCGCTCCTTGATCCTCCCGGAAACGCGGGCACAAAAAGAAGACGTGTTCAGCGCCTTCAGTCACGTTGCATTCCGGGCATAGTGGCGATTCAATTATTTTAAATCTGTGGAGATACGCCCGGAAGCAACCATGACCTGTCAGAAATTGGTGAGGTAGTAGTTTACCTCACCATAACTCCTGTCCAGCCAAGTTTTTAAGTCAGGGATCAGCCTGTGGGTCCACCTGCCCTTTTCAGACAGACCCCATCTCTCTTGCCACTCTGACAATGACTCAGTTATAGCAGCTATTTTATCGGAGTAGCTGCCCTCCCATATTTTTTGACGTTCTTCTGCCATAATGTCAAATGGTGAATATCGACCCAAAATTAAGGGGGTGGAGGGGGGGGGGGTTAAAAATTAAAAATCTAGGCTATTTGGAGAAAACTCAACCAAATTTTGTATACATAATCAGTGGGACCCCAGAAGTTTAAAACTGCTAAAACTAACTGCCCAATAAAGGGGGGAGTGCAGGGTCAAAAAATTAAAATCTAGGCCATTTGACCAAAACTCAACCAAATTTTGTATACATAGTCAGTGAGACCCCAGAAGTTTAAAAATGCAAAAACTAACCGTCCAAAATGGGGGTGGAGGTGCAACAAAATTAAAATCTAGGCCATTTGACCAAACTCAACCAAATTTTGTATATAGTCAGTGGGACCCCAGAAGTTTAAAAATGCAAAAACTAACCGCCCAAAATGGGGTGCAGGGTCAAAAAATTAAAATCTAGGCCATTTGACCAAACCCAACCAAATTTTGTATACATAATCAGTGAGAGCCCAGAAGTCTAAAAATGCAAAAACCAACAGCCCAAACATGGGGGGTTGGGTCAAAAAATGTATATGCGAGTCCGGTTTGCACTTGGCCAGCTTATTTTTGTAAATTTTGGGTGTCACAGAAACACTTGGAGAATTCACTTTTCATTTTCACTTGTAATATTTTTTTCCCCCGCTTTCACTTTCTGAGTATTATTTCTAAGATACTTGATAAAGTTTCGATAAAAACGTTATATTCGAAATTAAAGCAATGTTATTGACAAGAATATTATAGCATGCTAATTGAGAAAGAAAGTATATATTTTAATAATAATAATAATAATAATGAATTGTTTTTGTTTCAGTATGGTCTGGTCGATTTGTGCATCTGTCACTGAGGATGGTCGATCCAAGTTCGATACCTTCATACGAGAATTGGAAGGCATTTTCCCTCTCAAAGACACAATCTATGAATATTATCTCGATCCGAATACTCAGCTTTCATCATTGGGATGACAAATTGCCCAGGGATTTGAAATTAAACTTTGAGTAAACGCAAAAACAAAATTAATTTTTCCCTCCTAAATTACTAGCATGAATTTTAAATAACGCTCCATTTCGATAATATTAAATTTAGAGCCCGAAATTTCAGAGATGTGGCAGCTATAATTAAAAAGGCATCATAGTCTTATTTTACGATAATGAGTGATTCAATTTCAAATAAATTATACATAGTTTCAAAAACTACAGAAACACGCTTGATCAGCAATGCACTAAAAAGTATAAAATAATGTACCTTAAAACTGTTTTTATGTTCAATAACTAAGTCAGAAAATGTAGGAACTTTTGTCGAAATTAATTATAAGGTGGAGTCCCATGTCTTTTTGACTTAGTTATTGAACATAAAAAAGTTTTTAGGTATATTTTTTGTACTTTCTAGTGCATAGCTTGAAACAAAAAAGCGTGTTTTTTAGTTTTTTTAAACTATAATTTATTTTTTCACTTTTTAGTTTTAAAATGGGTACAATTCTAAGCTTTCATTGATAAACTAAAACTCAATTTGACAAGAGTCTAGTATATTTTTTCAAATTTAATTTCCCTTCTGTTATTTTTTGTATTTTACCCTTCTGAGGGCCCACAGATGATGTATACAAATTTCGGTTTTGTTTGGACCAAAGGGGCTTTAATTTCTAATTTTGCCCCCCCCCCTCCCGTTAATTTTTGTATCTTTATCCTTCTGGAGACCCACAGACATGTATAGAGATTTTGGTTGAGTTTGGACCAAAGGGGGCTATAATTTTCAAATTTCGCCCAACACCCCAGTTAATTTTTGTATTTTTACCCCTCTGGGGTCCCGCCAGATAATATACCTATTCAAATTTTGGTTTTGCTTGGACCAAAGGCGTTTATAATTACCTAACTTTGCCCCCCCCCCCCCTCCCGTTAATTTTTGTATCTTTATCCTTCTGGAGACCACACAGACATGTACAGAGATTTTCCGGCTGAGTTTGGACCAAAGGGGCTATAATTTTCAAACTTCATCCAACACCCCAGTTGACTTTTGTATTTTTACCCCCTGGAGTCCCACAGATAATATACCTATACAAATTTTGGTTTTGTTTGGACCAAAGGCGTTTATACCTTTCTAATTCCCCCCCCCCCCCCCCCCCCCCCGTTAATTTTTGTATCTTTATCCTTCTGGTGACCCACAGACATGTATAGAGATTTTGGTTCAGTTTGGATCAAAGGGGCTATAATTTTCAAATTTTGCCCCCCGTTAATTTACTTACTTCTGGGACCCCACAGATCATGTAAACAAATTTTAGTTGAGTTTGGGCCAAATGGGCTATAATTTTCAAATTTCGCCCCTCCCCCCACCGGCTAATTTATCAGCTAGATTGTTAAAAATTATTGTATTGTCTCCTAAATTACATATAGATCCATAGTTACAATCCGATAATTAGAAGTAGGATAAAATCGACTTTCTAGATCGGGTTTACAAACAATTTCTTACAAGTGAAGAAAGTAAAAAGAAAAAAGAAAAAAAATCTATCTAGTGAATATAAAGTATAAATATATCGGGTGAGTTTTATATCTTGAGACAGTCTTATAACTCAAAAACAGTGCATTGGAAAAAGTTTCAAATAAAAGTTTGTTTATATCGAGGGGAAACTAAACTACGCTATTGTTTGTTTACCTAGAACAAGCTTTCAAGGGTATTTTAAGGTCAAGTTCTGTTTTTTAAATAGAACCCTATATTTTTCTATAAGTCTACTTAATCTACAAAAAAAAACTGAACAACTTTCATAAGAACTATTTATTTATTCGACATCAAATAAACAAAATATATGAATCAATTGGATCTCAAAAAAATCTTAATAATTATTTTTAACAATTATTTAACTTAATTAACAAATAATAATGATTAAATAATTAATTATTAAACAAATACTTATTCAATTGATGTCACAACAATGAAAATAAGTGTTTATAATGATATGAAAACTTCGTTATACTCAGACTTAGAAATTATTTTCTACTTAATTGAACTATTTAAAATTCTTGAGTTTAAAAAAGTTTATTTCTCGTGTCAATCCAGTAGATAGTTATATTGTATGACCATAATAAAAATGGAGCATTTTTTTTTGAAGCCAATTTCAATATCTGCTGGCCACTCCGTTGGATCTAGTACTCGAAATTCACTTATCAAATCATTTTCTGTATGTAGTCTTCTAGTCATATTATTAATGAGACTTACAAGGAATTGATTTCTGTTAATAATAGTAATTTTTTTATTATCTGTTAAAGTTAATGTTCCTAATTTCATCACTTGAACAGCCTCTGATGCTTCTATGAGTTTGTTTCCTTTTTTAACGTCTTTTGTGATTCCAAATAGCGAATAGTTCGACGGATTAGTTTGTCCGTAACGTACGGTCCGTGGGCCGCTTGCATTAAAATTTATGTATGAAATCTTTACTTTTTTAAAATTTTATATTTTTTTCTTCTAATGTTTATTATAAATAAAGTTTAATTCCCGTTGAACCGGTTCAAAAACCGGTTCACGTATTTGTTTCGGTTCGGTTCGAGTTCCGGTTCAGCAGAAAAAAAACGTTCCGGACTCCGGTTCACGGTTCGGAAAAACAAGCCGGTTCGTTCCGGTTTTTGTTCCGGTTCGGGTTCGGTTCAAACCCTTGTTTATAATAATACATATAAAAATTCGTCAAAAATTAGAAAAAAAAATCAGCAATTCTTTTTAATTTTTTTTTCAATACGTCAGCCAATTCTCGTTATCAGAAATCATCTTTAGTTCCGGAACGCGTTCCTGTCCAAAAAGGAAGTACCGGAACGACGTTCCGGAGCGTTCCGGCTCGACAACACCACTGTTCATACCTTATTATTGTAGGTTTAACAGTATCGAAATGATGGGGAATTTAAAATTCTTATTGCTAGTAGGAGACCATTTATTTAATACTTAATTCATTCAAATGAATAATTTTTATTAATTTATTTATTTTTCAGACTCCCTTTTTATAAATTAGTGATACCAACCATTGATACTGTCCGTTATCAATATTTAGTGCTTGGCTTAATAAAAAATCGTTTTCCTTCGCTAATAGTTGGAACAGTTGGAACAGGAAAAACTTCCCTAGCTCAAACGTGTCTAGAATGCCTTGACCCTGGCAAATATTACCTATTGACTGTCAACATGTCAGCTATGACTACATCGAAAAATATACAAGATATTATTGAATCTCGAGTGGAGAAACGAACTAAAGGAATTTTTGTTCCACCTGGAAGTGAGAACTTTCTTAATTTATATTATCTATAACTATAGTATCACAACGCTAAACTGTAAACAGGGGATAGGCAAATTTACGACGGTCTTGAACATAAATTTTATTTTTAATAAAAGTATCTTAGTTTTTCGAGTTATAGGCATTTCTTGAAAATGGTGAAAATCGCTATCCCGCCCTAAATATCGAGATGCTGTGACTACAAATTTAGATATTTTATTATTCTAATTTTTTTTTACGAAATTCTGAATAATCCTGCTATTGATCAGAATTCAAAATAAAACCATAAGTACTATACTTTTGGAGAAATAAAATATTTTTGTCGGAATTATGTTTTAAAAAATTTTCATCAGAAAACTTTGAATCAACTTTAATGTAAACTAGTATTAGAATTGATAAAAATATATTTGGAATTAATACTTTATTTTTCTATGAAAATCAAAGATTGATAGCACAGGGGGATCCTTTGTATCTATTGCAGATTTTTTACAGGCTTTCAGGGAATTTTTTTCGATTTAGGTATATAAAAAAAAATTGCGTATTTTTTCCTCTCTAAATATTCTAGTATTAGAATCGATAAAAATATCTTTAGAATTAATACTTTATTTTTATATGAAAATCAAAGATTTATATTAGTTGAATAAAAGATTTTACTGTACCTGGTAACAGAATTGTTTTTATTTTAGGTTAAAAATAAAATAAAATGAGAGAGTCTTCTGTTTTTTTAAATAAAATAATTTTTTAATTATTTCTAGAGATTTTTATTCTAGAAATAATTAAAAATTATTTTATTTAAAACAGAAGACTTCATTTTATTTTATTTTTAACCTAAAACAAAGATTTATAGCACAGATTTTTTCGATGCTTTTAGGAAATTTTTTTTCTATTTATATAAAAATAAATAGCATATTTTTTATCTCTATATACTCTAGTATTAGAATCGATCGAAAATATCTATGGAATTAATACTTTATTTTTCTATGAAAATCAAAGATTGATATCACAAGGGGGACCCTTTGTATCCATTGCAGATTTTTTACAGGCTTTCAGGGAAATTTTTCTCTCTCATTATTCTAGTATTAGAATCGATAAAAATATCTTTGGAACTAATATTTTATTTTTCTATGAAAATCACCTTTGTATCCATTGCAGATTTTATGTTCAGGACCGTCACAAATTGACCTATCCCCTGTTCACTGTTTATCGTTATATATATGTATTAATAATATATTTCACCTAGAATATTCACTATTTTTTCTCCCTGTACAAAATATACCTATATATATATTTTTTTCTATACGGGACACCCTGTATAAAATGAAAAATTAAAATCTTAAAAAATATAAATCACTAGTTAGGTTACACAAAAACACTACCAAGTAATTTATATTTTAATTTTTTTAATTTCATTAAATATATTTCACCTAGAATCTACACTTTTTTCTCCCTGGACAACATATACCTATTATATGTTTTGTTTTTTGTATTAAATAAATCTAATTCTTTTATAAAAACAACCTCAAAACGTTTCAGGAGAAATTCTCCTTTTATTAATGGAAATTTAGAAAAAATAGTTGATTTTAAAAAAAAAGCATTTATAGTTGCTTTAAATTCCTTTTCAGAACAACTATTTTTCCAAATTTATCCCGAAACGTTTAAGTTTTTAACAAACGTAAAAGAATTGTATTAATGGTAGGTTTATTATACTTATATCTTTGAGCATTTTTATACTTTCGCTTTAAATTTCAGAAAAAATTATGATTACTTATATGGATGATTTGAACATGCCTGCGAAAGAATTTTATGGAGCACAACTCCCGCTTGAATTAATACGCCAATGGATTGATTATGGATACTGGTGAGTGTTATTCTGTATTATTAAAAAAAAATCGTTTTTTTGCTCGTTCAATAAGTCGGGCTAAAATTTGGAAAGGGTTCTTTAAAACATGATTAACTAACAAATCTCCGAAGGAAATTCAAAAAACGATGGTCAATATGGCTCACTAGGCTGGTCCTTAATTTTGGTGTTTTCGAATTATTACGCTGACAGATGCTCATATGGTGCGAAATAAATAAAAAAAATATTCCCCAACTTTTAAGCCCCTATCTCAATTTTAACTACACAGCGATGCAAGTTCCCATCTAAATAACATGGGGTTTTTGGCATGAACGGTCAATTTTTTTTATTTCGGTCAATGAAATAGCTCCAAAATTTTTCATTTTTAGATAATTTGTTATAAAAAATTTATTGCTAATATAAACAGCATGTATTTACTATTCATTTACTCTACAGCTGTAAGCTATTAATTGTTTGTTTTTTTACCACCAGACTGCGTGACTCAATTTGTCAGTTCCCAATAGTGAAAAATATATAGGTAGGGAAGCTACTTGCCATTATAATAAGAATAGTCCAGATTAATTTGCAGCACCGCTGACCTAATGCTGCAGACAGGGGCGCTGATGCCGTCGGTATATTTGTGTTTTGACTCGAGATAAGTCGATGCAAATTTGAAATATAATTGTAATTTGAGCTCGAATTTTGAAATGAAAGTCTCAATTGATTTTAAATTAAGAAACATTAAATATATTGATAATTGTTCCCCCCCCTTCACCACTCAAAAATTAAATATTCAATTCGCTTTTCTTTGCGCACAGAAGAAGAAATTAATCACATCTTATTTGATTTATATTTTATATTATATTTGATTATTTTTTAATAATTTGCCACTTTTTTATAATTTTTTAAAAATCTTAATTTTGTTATTCTTATTTTTTGATTTTTACAAAATTGAACGACTTAAGACACGCATGCCCATATGAGTTTCTCATTGGAATACTGGAGGGCTCAGCCTGTCATACAAACAACACCTGATCTCTTTTAAATATTTGGAGCCTTATATCAATTATCGATCCCAAATTTTATCAAAATGATATAATATAATTCTCCTCCTCACACGATCCCACTTATTTAAATAAATCTATTTCCACACAAAAAATATCACAATGCTGTAGATTATAGAAAAAAAATACTTCCAGATTCATATCTAGAGCCTCATTTCTGTAGCTGTGTAAGGACGAAAATGAGGCGAAACTTTTAAGAGACTATATATTTTCGGGAGTTTACAGGTATACATTTGGAGTGTGGTTTTTTAAGGTGAATAAAAATTTTTGGACCGAGACGTCGCCCGGCAGGGCACCAGCCCGGAGGGCCGAGCTTCGAGGGCGTGCCGAAGGCACGCACGAAAAGCTCGTTAGTAAATAGAAACCATTTCTATTCACTCGCACTTGTTACTCTACTAATACTAACCACTTATATTGTGTGTTTACACGACACAGAATTAGTGCGAGTCGTTAGTACTAAGCTCGTGTAAACTAGCCTTTAACGTGAGGAAATAAAGAAGAAATTTGCAGCCTTTCAGTTGCTATAGCTCTGTATTGCTAGTTTTACATTTTTACGTTTTGTTCTGTTAAGCCCATTATTTGATTAAAATATTTAAATGCTTGCAGGTATGACCGTCAGAAGCAAGAGCGTAAATCGATCCAAGAGATGATTCTGATTGCCTCGATGGGCCCGCCAGGTGGAGGTCGCCAAGTCATTACCCCACGGCTAGTTTCCTGTTTTAATATGATCAACATGACTTTCCCATCGGATACGACCATTCAAAGGATATATGGGACAATGCTTCTTCAAAAATTGGTGGATTTCCCGGATGAAGTTACACTTTTAGGTAAATAAACTGATGTGGCCATCCACACATGACTTTACCCTATACTTGACCCCTCTCTTATACAGGGTGGGGCATAACAATCTCCCACATTTTGAAAAAGTATAAAAAATGAAAAAATTGAACTTAGTCCAGTCAAATTGTGTTTTTATCAGGAAAGTTTTGGGGTAGCTCTGATTTTTTGCAAATATATGTTTTTTGGGTCCCTGAATCCAAATCTGAGGTCTCCCACCAAAATTTCGTGACGCAACATTGTAGAAAATGAAAAAAATGGAAAATTCCATTTTTTGGATTTTTTTCGCTTATAACTCAGAAATTATCAATTTTTTCCTAAATAGCCTTCCTATTCAAAATGAAAGATCATAAAATTTATTACAAATATCAATATTTAAGTTTTTCTCCGAACATAGATATCCAGCATTTTCCATGACAGGATATGATCCGAATCCTCAGAAATGTCATGGAAAATGCTTGATATCTATAAATCTAAGACTTTTACCAAAAAAGTAGTCCAAGTAAACGTTCAAGTCAATAAAATTTCCTAGAGAATGAAATAGAAATAAAGTTTCTAGGATGAGTGGTTTTTATTTTATGAAGGAAAAACTGTGATTTTTTTGAAACAATGGATCATCTCCTGTCATGGAAAAATGCTAGATATCTATAAATCTAAGAGTTTTAACAAAAATGTAGTTTAAGTAAACGTTCAAGTCAACAAAATTTTCAGGAAGCAGTCAGGAATCACGTTTCTAGATTGCATTTTTTCAAAACTTCAACCTCATTGCGGCATGGGTTACCATTTATCCAATTAAGATGAAACTTTGTTTTAATTATAGCAAATTTAATATATTTTAAAAATGTATAGAGTGGTCTTTGTCGAAAACGTGCTCCTTCATGGTCAAAATGGGAAAATATCGAAAAAAGTGCGAGTTTTTGTGTGATCCGGGGGGGGGGGGGGGCTGCCAGGATCGAAAATTTGGATTTTTGATCGCTTGAGCCCGAATGGTTGGCCGGAGAAAAAACTAAATAATGAAATTTGTAGGGATTTATTCATGATGCAAGAGGCCACCCTGGAATAAAGGGGTTGCACCTTTTTGGTACAATATCTTATTGGATCAATATTATTAAAAATAAATTAATAAAAACAGTACCCGGGCAACAACTTAAACTAATTTTATATTTATGTATTTATAGTAATATAAAAATAATTGATGACACCATATGTCTATTATTAAAATTTTTATGTTTCAGCTGGAAAATTAACTGAAATCACATTAGCTGTATATAAAGCGGTTTTGAAAAAGATGCTTCCAACTCCAGCTAAAATGCACTATTTGTTTAATTTAAGGGATATTTCAAGGGTATATCATTTTTTTCTAATCATTTTTTTAAAATAATTTTCATTTCTATTGAACTATTTTTTATTAGAAACCACACACTTGAATTCACAGTTGATAATATTAGGTGGGTGCATAATTATCCGCCGTATTTTTTTTATTAATTTTATTATGGAAGAAGAAACAAAAAAATCAACAGATACATGTTTAATTGTTTATTCTGGAGCGTGTTCCTCATCTTCTTCAATTACTGCTTCCCATTTGCTTGGCAGACAGTCGATTCCACGATCAAAGAAAATGCTGTTCTTAGAGGCAATCCATGCTTTAACATCGGTCACCAAGTCATCCAAATCGTCGTAAATTTTATTCACCTGCCAGTTTTTTAGCGAGCAATTGACGTGATAGTCTGTGGGAGTCTCGCTCGGTGAATATGCGAATGTGGGAGCAGACCCCTTCTCTTATTGGCGATGGATTGCTCGTTTCTTTGCAGCAAATCGGAGAAAATTCGGGACACGATCGGTTTTGTTTTTGTCAGAGAGTTCGTGAGGGACCCATCCAGCCAATTTCCATACCTTTCCGAGCTTATTGACGACGCACGATCGTTGAGTGGTCGACGTTGAAGTTTCTAGCCAGCATTTGAGTTGTCAGGCACGGACCTGATTGTCGAAATCCGATGGTCGACCTCTTTCTGGATTGTCCTCCAAGCTGGTATTACCTGATTTGAAACGTGAAAACCACTCCCGATATTGTTTTTCGCTAATTGTTCCTTCGTCAAAAAGTTCTTTGAGATTGCAAAATGACTGTGCTCATTTCGCGTAGTGGTACACCATAATATGACGAATATGTGTAATCTTTCAATCGATCAAGTTATAAATAATTCAATTTAGCTGGAACTGCCATATAAATTGTTTTATTAACAAATATATACAATATAATTTATAAAATAAATTATTAGAGGGTAATCTTCACCTATAAATCAAAAGATTATAAGACCTTTATCACACGTATTTAAGGATATACAAATTATTCTTGTATATTCTATTTATATATAATTTAAAAGTTATATTGGGAAAATAACTCAAGTTTTTATGTGTGACTTTTTTAGTTTATCCACCAACGTTTCGTCGACTTTGCCGACTTCTTCAGGGCTTCTACAATTATAAGAACATTCTTGATATGAATTTACAAAAGTACAGTTAGAATTCAAAAACAAACATGTATCAATAGTTTACCTTCCAAATAGTCATGTCACACATTCGTCTAAATTTTCTTATTCTTTTCGTTACCATTGAAGGCCATCAGAATACAATTTTCAAAAAATATTTGGCACATTCACAAAAAACACAATTTTTCTCTTTATAATAACAATTTCATTAATACAACAGAACAGAAATCACACATATACAAAATAATTATTATGTGATTGGACAGAGGGTCATAGAGGTGTGAGGTAATAAGATTTCATCCAAAACACTCGTGTGAAAAAACACAAAGTAGTGAAATCTAATGTGAAGCCAAGTTAAGTTTCGCCAAGAATAATTTAGTTGAAAAAATAGTAATTTCCATTAAAATGCAATCTTTCCATTTTTAATGATCATCTAGATTTGTGTATTCTAAATTTCCACTTTAAATTATTTTTCATGAAACTTGGCTGGTCACAAATTTATTTCATTTACCCTAATGACATATTTCCTAACAGCCAAGTTTCATGAAAATAATTTAAAGTGGAAATTCAGAATACACAAATCTAGATCATAATTAAAAATGGAAAGAATGCATTTTAATTGAAATTACTATTTTATCAACTAAATTATTCTTGGCGAACTTAACTTGGCTGCACATTAGATTTCACTGATGTTTTTTCACACGAGTATTTTGAGTGGAATTTCTCTTCTTTTATACATTTTTGAGGGGGGGGGGGATTAATTTACCCTATAAATTTCACATCTTCATTTTAGAGGTTAAGGAAAATTTTATAGATTAATTTTCACTTTTATTAATCCCCCAAATTCTACAAAATTGCCAAACTTTAGCATTCTAGATTCATTTAATATATAATAGATGCAAATTTGGGGAGTCGGGTTGGCCGAGTTGGCTAAGGCGCTGGCCCCGTTTCAGTATCTTTGATGTCGATGTTCAAGCGGGAGGCCTGGGTTCAAGCCTGGCTGCATATAAAATTTCGACGGTCTAAAACTTGGCTCGCTCACTAACACTTTACTGATGTGCTGTCTAAATGGGTTTTGATCCCGGTGACAATAAATAAATAATAAAAAAAAGATGCAAATTTACTAGTAAATAAAGTACTTACATAGGTAGAAGTTTTTATTCCTTCACCTCTAGTGGGATATGTAGGGATTTCGAAGATCTGGCAAATTGTATGATCTAGAATCTAGAGAAATCAACGTATATATAATTTATTTGTTAGAGACTATAGTTTCTATGATTTGATCTTCAAAAGTCTTTTTAATTAGAAATATTATAAAAATAAATAATTTAGAAGTAGAATTTGGAGATTTTTTAAAATATAACTTATTAGAAATATTATATACCTATCTCTTATTTTATTTGTCGACCAGCTTGCAATTCTTGCTAAAATGTATCCAGAAGTTGTTTTCTCTTTTTGGGCGGGATATATATGTGGGCCTTGTATTCTTCACTAATCCCTATCGTGTGGCTTCACTTGTGCCTTTTTGCTTTATGTGTCTAGGGGTTTATCAAATAAAAAGTGTTCACTTAAGATAAAATATTTATTAACAGGTATAATATTCTATATACAGGTTCAAATGACAACTTTCACTCGAAGGGCGTTAATTCTAAAAGGCGTAATATCAATTGTAATCGTTTGAGAGACTTCGTTATTCGTTAAGTGAAAGGGGTGAATCTATCGTGTATCGTTTGAATCTCATCTGATTGCTGTCTGGTTGCCAGTCAGTTTGCAAGTCCAGCTAGGGCTTCTCAACTGACATTAGTTCGTAAGGGTAGTGGGAGAAATCACATGACATGGTTGATGGAAAATTCCATAAGTTCGTTAAAAACATTATTTGAAGAATTCACACAGTTGTCATCATACTACTGAATTTATGACATATTACCTCTCGTCATATAATCTCAGAGAAGGGTTCATGGGTTACTTGAAAGGGCGGAATGCGTTATTTGGAAATGCGGAAGACGTTAGGGCGGAAGTCTCTTGAGCATTACATCTGCTTTACAAATGAGCGTAATTAAAAAATTTCTTATTAAAATTTCAAACCTACATATATTTGAAAAAAAAACTTTATTTATTTATTTTTTTAATTATTATTATTTTTCGGTTTTTTTAAAGGTTTTTCAGGGTCTTTTACGATGTCACCGAAACTGTCAGCCAAATCGAATGGCCATGCTTCGCCTTTGGTTCCATGAATGCTTTAGAGTTTTTGCCGATCGTTTAATAGATGAAAAGTAAGATTGGAATTAGATAAAGTGTAACTATAAAGTATACCCCCCAGGGGATTTGGTAATTTTTTTAATAATTTTTTTTAATTCATTTTGATAGATATTCTTTAAAAAGAGTATTTAGGTACACTTTTTGTGTTACATTCTGTATACCGAGTGAGTTTTTTTTATCTTGAGACAGACTAATAACTCAAAGACAGTGCATTATATGAAAAAATGCTTCAAATAAAAGTTTATTTATATCAGAGGGGAAATTAAACTACGCTATTGTTTGTCGACCTAGAACAGGCTTTCAAGGGTATTTCAAGATCAAGTTCTGTTTTTTAAATGGAAACTTATATGTTTCTGAACATATTCTGAATCTACAAAAAAAACTGAACAACTTTCATAAGAACTATTTTTTATACGACATCAAATAAGAAAAAAATATTAAATCAATTAAAAGATCTCAAAAAAAATTATAATAATTATTTTTAACAATTATTCAACTTAATTATCAAATAATAATGATTAAATAATTAATTATTAAATAAATATTTATTAAATCGAAAAGTAACAACAATGAAAATAAGTGTATAATGATATTAAAACTTCTTTATACGTATTAGGTACACTGATTTAAGAGATTATTTTCTACTTAATAGGTTTATTTAAAATTCTTGAGTTTAAAAAAGTTTATTTCTCGTGTCAATCCATTAGATAGTTATATGGTATTACCATAATAAAAATGGAACATTTTTTTGTTGAAGAAAAAATGTTTCATCCAGAAGACTTGCGATACACTCTGGAATGTCACAGAACATTGTCGCAAAATTATTAAATTATTTATTTAATATATAAAATATTTTATCATTATTATTTGATAATTATAGTTGAATGATTGTTAAAAATAATTATTAGGATATTTTTTTTGAGATCTAATTGATTTAATATTTTTTTATTTGATGTCGTATAAAAAAATAGTTCTTATAAAAGTTATTCAGTTTTTTTTGTAGATTCTGAATATGTACTGAAATATATGTTTTCCATTTAAAAAACAGAACTTGACCTAGAAATACCCTTGAAAGCTTGTTCTAGTTCGACAAACAATAAGGTAGTTTAGTTTTCCCCTTGATATAAATAAACTTTTATTTGAAACTTATTTTCATATAATGCACTGTTTTTGTGTTATAAGAGTGTCTCAAGATAAAGAAACTCACCCGGTATAATTGGTATGTTGTTGTTGTTTTGTTGACTAATCCGTTTGGTCACCCATCCATCCCACAGGGACACCGAATGGTTCAATGAGAAAATGGCCGAGTATTTAGCCAAAGGGTTCGATTTATCTGTGCATGGCTTGTGCGGCGATGAACCTCCCCTTTTTGGTCATTTTATCAATTCCTGGCAGAATTATGAAGATATTCCTAATATGGATTTTCTACGAAATTATTTAGATAATCGGATGCGCGAGTATAATGTCACGCCTGGAGTTGTCCGAATGGACATTGTCTTATTCAAAGTTTGTATATTTATAATTCATTATTATAAATTGATTTAAGAAAGTGTTCCATGAGAGATTGGCTTGAAGCGAGGGTGAACCACCGTCTTTGGAATTAGGTGGAATTATTTTGGAATTCATTAGATAATGCCCCTTCATCTATTGTCTTTTAGTTGTAAATGAAAGTGGAAGTGGAAGTAGGTGTACACGATTTTAGGTCGCAGTTGACCCCTCGGCTTGAACTTTGAATTTTACTTTACCATATAGGATATGGTCAAGTATTGTAATCGTGCATGAAAAAATTGTTTTTTTTCCTTCTTTTTTTTCGAAATATCTCAAAAACGCCTGAAACTATTTTAGTTAAAAAAAATTGAGCGAAACCATGGCATTTCGCTCTACAAAAAAGTTCTAAAAGTGAACATCGAAAAAATTATATTTTTCGAGATAATAATTATTTTGTAAAATGTCTGATAGTTAGTCTGGTTGTCTGGTTGTCATGTCTGTTAGTCTGTGCGTTACCAAATTTTTGTGGACGAGCTACGCTCAAAAACTAGTTTGAATATCGAAACCAAATTTCACACGTAGTTTCGGTCCATTGAGATTTTGGTGCATATCGACCCAAAATTAAGGGGTGGGGGTGGGGGTTAAAAATTAAAAATCTAGGCCATTTGAGCAAACTCAACCAAATTTTGTATACATAATTAGTGGGAACCCAGAAGTCTAAAAATGCAAAAACTAACGGCCCGAAATGGGGAGGAGGGGGGTGTAGAGTCAAAAAATGAAAATCTTGGCCATTTACCAAACTCAACCAAATTTTGTATACATAATCAGTGGGACACCAGAAATATAAAAATGCAAAAACTATCCCCCCCCCCCTACATGATTATAAATAATTTTAGGGGCCAGATTGTATGGTAAAGTCAAGTGGATGGCCATATCAGAACACGTCAGTTTATTTCATTAAAGTGAAGAATTTTCTTATAGTAGGTATTTTTCGAAAATATTTTCCGTGAAATTTTCAAAAATTTTGTGATTTGTATGAGATATGAATTTTTGAATTTATTTGAGGTTTTATTTTAAATTCCAATAACTTTTTAAAAAATTAATTATTATATATAGGGTGGGCCATTTAACTTTAGGAATTTGAATCACAAATTAATCACATCTTATTTGATTTATATTTTATATATTATTTGTTTATTTTTTAATAATTTGCCACTTTTTTTATAATTTATTAAGAATCTAAATTTTGTTATTCTTATTTTTTGATTTTTACAAAATTGTACGACTTAAGACACGCATGCCCATATGAGTTTCTCATTGCAATACTGGAGGGAGCAGCCTGTCATACAAACAACACCTGACCTCTTTTAAATATTTGGAGCCTTCTTATATCGATTATCGATTCCAAATTTTAAAAAAATGATATAATATAATTCTCCTCCTCACACGATCCCACCTATTTAAATAAATTTATTTCCACACAAAAAATATCACAATGCTGTAGATTATAGAAAAAAAATACTTCCAGATTCATATATAGAGCCTTATTTCTGTATCTGTGTCAGGACAAAAATGAGGCGAAACTTTTAAGAGACTATGTATTTTCGGGAGTTTACAGGTATACTTTTGGAGTGTGGTTTTTAAGAGGAATACAATATTTGGACCGAGACGCCGCCCGCCAGGTCACCAGCCCGGAGGGGCGACTCTCGCGGGTCTGCCGAAGGCACGCACGAAAAGCTCGTATATTATAATTATATTAAACAATATTATTATTATAATATTTTAATATTATTGTATCCCAGTGGATTTTTAAAAGGAATAGTTATGAAAGTCTCCTTTTGAACTATTTCTCTTATATTTATTAGAGAGAAATGGAGAAATGTGGTTAAAAATGAAAATTTAAAAAGAATAAATACTAGAATCTTAATATATCAAAATTTTAGGCAAACCTTTACCCAATACGGCCACACTGTCCCGACCTAGCCCCCTGACCATATTGGTTTTCAAAACCACTCTATATCTAAACTATTATCTTTAAATTTGATAATTCCATTTTCCAATTTTAATAGAATATAATTTTTTTATTTTTCCAGGATGCGATCAAACATCTGCTTCGAGTGATTCGTATAATTTCTCAACCTCGAGGCCACGCCCTTCTTGTAGGCATTGGCGGATCCGGACGTCAATCTCTGACACGTTTCGGCTCCTATATCTGTGATTATAATGTATTTCGTATTGAGGTCTCCAAAGGATATTTAGTCAATGAATTCAAAGAAGATTTAAAAAAATTATATTTCTTATGTGGAGTTAAATATCAATCGACAACGTTTCTTTTTAGCGACACTCAAGTAAGACGGGTTCATTGTTTCGACAAAAGACTTATAACAGTGGTTACATTAAATGAATCAACAATCATAAAACCTTCATTAATTGAAGAGTGTAAGTTCTAAAGGGTCTAAGTGCCGAATTCGGGTATTTTGAGTTATATAATACATGTAGAAAAGGTCTATGTACCAAGCCTAATAATATTGCAAGGTAGAAAGGTATTTAGGTCTTCATCCGCTGTGAGAAAGTTGGCGTTGTCTGATGTATATATTTAATTTCTAAAGGTTTCTGTTTGCCGAGAAAAGCTGAAAAATATTGTGTTGTTTGTGGTACTTAGACTCTTTTCTGTATACGTGTTAGACCCTTTTACGCTTTCCTATTTTTAACCGACTTCAAAAAAGGAGGAGGTTATCAATTCGACTAAATTTTTTTTTGTGTCTATGTTACCTGATATCTGGGCCAATTGTGAACCGATTTTGATGATTTTTTTGCATTGGGTTCAGTATAGTTTCCGATTGGTCCCGTTTTTTCATTGGTATTGGACCTTTTTTGTTATGTTTGTTCAGGCATAACTTCTTTGTTTATGAACCGAGTTTAATGATTCTTTCTGCGTTGGATCAGTATAGCTCCACGATAGTCAAAATGCCTTATTATTTATTTATTTTATGTATGTTCAGCGAGAACTTTTTGCCACGTGGACCGATTTCGATGATTCTTTTTTTATTGGAAAGTGGGTACTTTAGGGGTGGTCCCATATTAATTTGGTCAAGTTCTGATGATATGATCAATGACGAATTAACGTAAATCTCCAATTCTTATGAGCCAATAATCGAAATTATAATTAATAAAATCTTTTATAAAAAACAATCTTAAAACGTTCATTTAAAACCCGCAAACGTTTCGAGAGAATTTCTATATTTATGAATTGAATTTTATTATTAATTTCTGATTCATTCGCCCGACGCTTTCTCTTACGAGATCTATACAAAATATTATCTTAAGTCACTATTAATAACATCACTAAAAATAAAAAAATAAAAATAATATTTATAAAAAAATAAAACCGACTTCAAAAAAATTAAATCCAACAAATAAAATAATAAGAACTCAAAAAATAAAATAAAATGCACTAAAAGGTATAAAATAATTATCTAATTTAGTTACAACTACACGACGAAATTGTTACATGAAATCACTAAAAAGTGTATTTTTTTTATTTTTGAGTTATTATTATTTTATTTGTTGTATTTAATTTTTTTGAAGTCGATTATTTTTTTATAAAAATTATCATTTTTTTTTAGTCCAATTTAAGATTTTGTTTTAGTTTTTTTCATGCGTCTTACTTAAATGAAGTTTTATTACTTTTATTTAATTCTATCGTAAAAAGATGTTTACTACTTACCAAAATAGTTTGATTTGATTATTTTGGTTCCACATTTTTGGCACTTAGACCCTTTAGAACTTATATTTCTTTAACTTTAATTATCCAAACGTTTCTGGTGAAATTTTCCCTTTACCAATGAGAAAAATTTGAAAAATGTAATTGCATTATGAAATAATGTAACTAGTTGTAACGCCATCCGTCGGTAAATGATTATAAATTAATTTATCAAATATAAGCGGAGGGGACAGGTGTATGGTAAAGTTAGTTGGATGGCCACATCAGTATTATTATTTTTATTTTATAATTAAAATCTGCCAGGAAATTGGGGTTTTCATAATTTCATCTCTACCCTATTTTAAATTTCATTTTCTATGTAATTAAATAATTGGTTTTGATGTTTTTTTTTGTAGGTGACTACAGAATTATTTTTAGAAATAATTAACATGATGCTTTCAAGCGGAGAAGTTCCTAATTTATATAAACCAGACGAGTTTGAAGATGTAAATTTTCAATTGGATTTATTTATTTATTTACTTTTTCAATTAAAATTATAATGATATGTTGTTGTTTTTTTGATCCAATTTGTAGATAAAAAGTCAATTGTCATCGGCAGCATCGAAAAAGAAAATTGCATTCACTAACGAAGCGATGTTTCCATTTTTGATTGAACGAGTTTTAGAAAATATGCATATTGTATTAGGAATGAGCCCAATTGGCGAGGCATTCAGGTTTTCGAATTTGAAAATTAAAAAACAATTAAACTATTATTCGATCAATTTTTTTAATTTCAGAAATCGTCTACGTCAATATCCGTCGTTGATAAATTCCACGACTATCGATTGGTATCATGAATGGCCTCACGAGGCCTTAATTGAAGTCTCGCTTCCTTCTATAAAAACAATCGACTTTTTAGCCAAAATTTCTTACAAGAGGGTGAGTGAACTGGCTAATTATTATTCATTTTTACTTTACCATACAGTGTAGTGGCCAAAAAATTAAAATGTAGTAAATATTATAATAGGTATGGTTAACTAAAGATATGCTTTAAAATAAATATATTTATGATTTGCTAGAAAAAAATAATTGTTTATAATACCATATAAAGGGTGTTCCACAGAGAACTCGTTCATTAAAAGTTTTCATGGAAGGAGCTGAGAGAAAATTTTGAACTTTGACATATTTATGTTTTGGAATATGCTCTTTTTAAATAAATTATTAACAACTTTTAGACACTTTCTGCTTTGCCGCAATCGCCATCAACTTTCTTATTTCCTATGGAACTCCCCAAATATTTTTAGATCATTAGATTAAGTGTTAAAAACTAAGATGATTTTGTATAATGCACTTGATTTCTAAAATTTATAATTTCTGAGTTATTTTAGATATAGTTTGTAAAATCTATCAATTTAGCGTTCATCTTTAAAAATTAATAATAATTAAACTATTCTGTGTAGAATTAATTTGATCAATTAAAACTCTTAAGTAGACATTAAAGAATCTTACTTAATCATAAAAATTCAAATTTTATATCCAGGTTGACCATAATAATCGTTTATTTCTGAAAATCAAAAAGTTGTTAATATTCAATTTTTTCAAATGGAACATGGCATAAATTTTAGTATTTTTGAATTCTACATAAAAATCCAATAGGAGTTTATTAAATATTCCCTATGCCTAAAATGAATAATTTTTTAAATAAAAATTATTTAAAATTTCACTCGTCCAGATCTTAATTATTTATACATAATTCTATTTGAAAAAATTGAGTATTAACAACATTTTGATTTTTAGAAATAAACGATTATTATGGTCATCCTAGATATAAAATTTGAATTTTTATGATTAAGTAAGTTTATAGTTTATATTTTTTTATTATTTTATTTATATTATTTATTTTATTTATTTATTATTTTATAATTAAGTAAGATTCTTCAATGTCCAATTAAGAGTTCTCTGATTGATCAAATTAGTTCTACAAACAATAGTTTAATTATTATTAAATTTTAAAAATGAACGCTAAATTGATAGATTTTACAAACTATCTAAAATTTCTCAGAAATTATAAATTTTAGACTTCAAGTGCATTATACAAAATCATCTTAGTTTTTAACACTTAATCTAATGATGCAAAAATATTTGGGGGTTCTATAGAAAATAAGAAAGTTGATGGCGATTGCGGCAAAGCAGAAAGTGTCCAAAAAGTTGTTAATAATTTATTTAAAAAGAGCATATTCCAAAACATAAATATCTCAAAGTTCAAAATTTTCTCTGAACTCCTTCCATGAAAACATGGTGTCTCAAAAAATGAGGTCGCGAATGAAAAAAGTTTAAGAAGCGCTGCTTTAGAGCAGTGCCTGTCAATCTTTTTTACCTCACGACACTTATAAAATACAAATATCTTAAATTTAGATTAGTTTTTTAATTAATGAATGAATTCTATGTTAAAGTTCGACCTGGAGCCATTCAATGAAGAATACTTTGCCGTTCAACTGCAAGAGAAAATGTCGAAATCGGTGTCTGAAATCTTTGCAACCATCCACGGCTCAGTTGTAAATTGTTCGAAGCAAATGTTCGTCGAAATGAAAAGGATCAATTATGTGACGGCGATGAATTTCCTGACATTGAGCGCCGGATATAAAGAGTCAGTTGAGAATTAGTTGTCTATACGTTCAACTCAGGGTAGATTTAGAATTTAAATTTATGTTGAGAATTTTTTTAGAATGCTGAATAAAAAAAGAGTTGAGACGGCCGATGCAGCTAATAAATTAAGAAATGGCCTCTATAAAATTGAAGAAACTCGCGAAAAAGTGGATAGTATGAGAATTGAATTGAAAATTGCACAAGCTCAAGGTATTTATTTATATATATTGATCAGATTTAGTTTGCAGAGAGTAGCAGAGTTGTTGATCAATGAGGTTGTCCTCTACTTTATGCAAATAAACTTATATAGGTAAGAAAAAATTATTTATTGATTGTATTTAAAATATTAAATAAAAAAATACAAATCTTTTATAGAACAATTTTAAAAAGGGTTTTTTTCAAATCCAAACGTTTCTTGGAGAAAGCAACTATTTTTACTTTACCATACCGGGTATGGTCAAGTATTGTTTTTTTTGTTTTTTCTGGCTTTTCGGCCTTTCTAGCGATAAGCCAATTTACGATACTATTTATATATATTTTTTAAAATGTCTCTCTACCCCGGGGCCAGATTTTAGCCGGATGCCTCGAGTTGGATTAGAACCTGGGTCCACTTGGTTAGCAGACTGACACGCTACCACCTAGCCTAACCCGACCCCCCGGTCAAGTATTGTAATCGTGCATGAAAAAGTGTTGTTTTTTTCGTTCTTTTTTTCGAAATATCTCAAAAACGGTTGAAACTATTTTGATTAAAAAAAATTGAGGGAAACCATGGCGCTTCGACTACAAAAAACTTTAATAAGTCAACATCGAAAAAATTACATGTTTCAAGATAATAATTGTTTTGTCAAAATGTCTGTTAGTTAGTCTGTTATGTTAGTCTGTGGGTTACCAAATTTTTGTGGCGAGCTAGCTCAAAAACTAGTGTGAATATCGAAACCAAATTTCACACGTAGTTTTGGTCCATTGGGAATCAAGAGCTGATTAGATTTTGGTGCATATCTACCCAAAATCGAGGGGAGGGGGTTAAAAATTAAAAATCTAGGCCTTTTGAGTAAACTCAACCAAATTTTGTATACCTAATCAGTGGACCCCCAGAAGTATAAAAATGCAAAAAATAACAGCCCAAAATGGGGGAGAGGTGTAGGGCCAAAAAATTAAAATCTTGGCCATTTACCAAGCTCTCAAAGTGTCAAAGGCTCCGGGAGGCGATCGCACTACTTACACATTATATTTTTTAAATATAAATGTGAAAGTAAAATGTTTATTATAAATTATTATATCATTCTATTAGTTTAGTTGATAATCCCATTTTTAATGAGATCTTTGTGCATCTGTTGGTCGAGGCTTCCTCCCTCTCCGGGGATTTCCCCTCCATTTCTGATTCCTAGTTCACCCGGTTGCCTGTTGACAGGCGTCTCCATAACCAGCCTGGCTTCCGTTTATCCAAGGGGTGAACCTTGATTGGAATTAGGTATACACCGTCTTTGGAATTACTTTGGAATTCATTAGATAATCTATTGTCTTCTACTTGGAAATGAAAGTGGAAGTGGAAGTAGGTGTACACGATTTTAGGTCGCGGTTCACCCCTCCCGTTTATCCAAGATATTTTACTCAGCGAACCCTATAAAATTTTGTTTTTACCGATTGTATATGAAATTGTCTGAAAGGGGGAGAAAAATAATGAATTTAATATTCATTTATTTGTTAGAGACGATAATTTCGAAGGTTTGACTTTCATCATCATTATAAATTTGTTATTTCTCATGGGTTCAAATACCTAACGGATGTAGATAAATTCGTTTTGTTGTAATAGTAAGTTTTTCGCTTATTCGTTTGCGAAGTTACCAGCCTGCTATTATAACAAATCAAATTTTCCTATATTCATTTAGTTATTTGAATCCATGAGAAATAGCAGATAGTATATCATCATTGAGTATACAGTCCTAAGACTGGTTTGACACAACCGTCTCCACTCGGCTCTGTCCCCCGCCAGCTGTTTGACCTCTCTAAATGTCTCGCATCACATATCCCCAATTATTAGGTTGAAATATTCTAATCTGGGCCTTCCCCTTTTCTTTACCACCTCCCCCTCCAAGATATCATCCCCTACCCAATGCCCCATGTCTCAGTGTGTGTCCCATCATCTGATCTCTTCTTTTCTCCAGACTCTTCCACAAGGTTCTTCTTTCTTCGATTCTTCCAAGAACTTCTTCATTTGTAATTTTATCCATCCATTTGATATTCATCATTCTTCTGTAGCACCACATTTCGAAATCCTCTAATCTCTTTCTCTCCGCTTCTCTAATTGTCCAGGTTTCACACCCGTACATGGCTATGCTCCATACATATGTCTTCAATAGCAACTTCCTGTTTTCTAAGCTGATTGAGGAGGAGCATAGTAGTTTTTGTTTTGAATTAAACCCCATTTTTGCTTGGGCAATTCTTGATTTAATTTCGCTTTCGCTCCTCCCATCCCATGTTATTTTACTTCCTAGGTAGCGGAATTCCTTAACTCCTTCCAGGTTTTCATGGTTAATTTTGATGCATTCCTGTCTCGTTTGTTTGTTTGTTTTTTGTACAAACTAGGACCTTGGTTTTATTCATGTTTATTTTCATTTTGATTTCTTCTATTAGGATTTGGTTAATTCCATTCAGAGCGTCCTCTAATTCTTTTTTTGCTCCCTAGAAGGACAATGTCATCGGCAAATCTTAATCATTAAAAAGACCTTTAAAACTATAGTCCCTAACGAATAAATTATATACGTAATGTATATACACTGTGGTGCAAAAAAAAGTAGAACACTTAGAAAAATTTAGTTTTTTTCAAATAATTTTCAGAAAAAACATATTTTTATTAAACTTTTAATATATTCAATGATTGTACAAATATTTTAAAACATTTTTAGAGTGAAAACAATATATTACTTTAATTTTAACTAGCATAAATTTTCAGGTTTGAAATCTGATCCCTTTATTGAATAATTGTATTAAATGATTATCGTCTAATATCGAATTAAATTGAATATTTTAATGTTTATCAGTTTGATTTGAATATCTCTTCTTTTAATTTAATTTCACTTGAAATATTGTCCAAGCATACGTAATGCCTCTAAGGACCGAGGAATAAGCTCAAGCTGTAGCTCTAATACCGTAAATAATGGAAGATCGTATCGGTATGTAGCTCAACGACTTAAAGCATAGGTTGGACAGAGAGTTCCACAGAGCTCTGTGGATAAAACGATATAGAGAAACAAACTCTTATGGAAGGAGACCGGGATCTGGTCCAATTAGACCTTGAAATGAGAGAGGTGACCGATTCATACTATTGGATACCTATTGAGGGATCGACATTATACAGCAGCTCAAATTCAATAGCGTCTTCTACAAACTCGACAAGTCAACCTAAGTGTTTGGACTTAAAGAAGACGTCTCCGGGAATTAGGGTTGATGCCAACGAGACCAGCGACAGGCCATCTTTTCACACCCAATCACCCAATCAATCTAAGGGTTCCACTTTTTTTGCACCACAGTGTACATATTAATTATAAATGTTTATTTGCAACAAGCAGAGAACATCCTTATTGATTTCTTCTTATGAATAATAATAATCATCCCTGCTCTCTTCTAGGCAAACTAAATCTTTCCAAAATTTCAAATCTTAATTATTTATTATTTTTTTTATTGAGTGATTATTTAATTTTTATACAATTCACTTTTTTGTTTTTAGTTGCTGAATATCAAGTGGAATGTGATAATTTTCTACTTTTGATTGCTCAACAAACACGCGAGACAGATGAGAGCAGCAAACAGGTGGCTGAACATTCAGTTCGGATTGCTAAAGAGGAAGTGCATTGCAAACGCTTGGCGGATGTAGCACAGGCAGATTTAGCTAAAGCCATGCCCGCACTCAACGAGGCCATAAGGGTAAGTTCATTCCGCTCTTTTTATTTCATCTATAAAAATAATAAGAATATTTCAATTTGATCAAAATATATAGGTACGGCTTTAGGAATTGCATTTTGGATAGGAAGATTTTTGCATATATATTTTTACTTTAATATATGCTTAGTTGTTACGTATGTATATTTGATGGTGTCAGGGAATAGGGCGTGTTATAATATAGTTGTCGTCGGGGTTTCTTCGTTGCCGAAGTTCCCTTTCTCAGTCAGTTCATTCCCGTCGCCGCTTTCGTTCATGAGCCTGTTGGTGGCTCCTCCAACACCACATTTCGAAAGCATCAATCCGGTCGCAGTTGTTCTTCTTTAGGGTCCATGTTTCGGAGGAATAGAGTGCGACAGGGAAAACGAGAGTCTTGACAATAATGCCTTTTGTATTAGTTGTTATGTTTTTGTCCTGCCAGATCTTGGAAAGTCTGACCATTGCCAACCTCCCGAGTTGTAGCCGTCTGTTAATATCTCCATCAGATCCTCCTTCGTTGGTAATCATGGATCCCAAGTATACGAAGTGGTCGACCACCTCATAACTAGCAAGTTGTTTATTGTCCAGTCCTGTTGTTGTTTGCCCTGTCTACGATTATTAATTTGGTCTTCTTGTTGTTGAAAATGAGCCCATATTCTTTGCTCACAGTTTCGAGTCGTTCCAAGAGTTGGATTATTTCTTCCTCTGAGATCTGTATCGTCCGCATAGCGCAAGTTGGACCCCTTTAGACCCCCGACAGTGTAACCGCCATCCCAGTTTTCTAGCACCCATCTCATCACATATTCGCCGTAGATGTTAAACAGAATTGGCGAGAGGATGCATCCCTGTCGTACTCCACAGGAGGGTTTGAAAGGCTGTGAAGTATGGTTGTCGACCCTAACCACCCCAGAGCTGTTTCTGTAAAGAGCTGCTATACGATATATTTAATTGAATAAGTGATATAAAATGATTTCTACGCTCATTGGAAACGAAATACATCGTGAAATCTCAGGAAAAAATTTATCAATTTTATGCTTTTCGTTTATACAATTTAGTACAAGATGGTTAATATCACCGATTTCGCCACAGTTACATAAAGGATTGTCCTTTATTTTAATTTGGAATAGGTGTTTAGGAGTTGTTGTATGTCCCAATCTTAATCGTATTAGTAGAGATATAATTCTATTGAATGTTCTATCATTTTACCACGGCTTTTTGGCTATGTTGGCATAATTTTGTATAAATGTGAGCCTTTGATTTTGCTCGATTCTCTCCATTCTTGTTTTCTTTATATTTATAATGCTGGATTTATTAATGCTGGGAACGTCAATTGGAATAAAATTATAGTACAATAATGACAAAAGTATTATATTTCAGGTCATTTCAGAAATTGTTTAAAATTCCGACCTAATCCCAAGTCAAAATACATTCAATGATATACCTTGAATTACTAGGGTTTAATTTTTGGTCGCTGTTCATTTTAATTTTTTAATTGTTCATTATCGTTTTATGGTTTGGGGCCCCAAAATTTAGTTACGCGACCTATAGTTTAAGAATTACTATTGTAAAAGAAAGCTTCATGCCAAATTTCAATCAAATTTCTTGCTCAAATAGTTATCCAGTACCTGGAGCCACCGAGCGATGCACGGTAACCTCTGAGCCCCCCTCCAGAAACCACACACCTCGCCCCTACCACTTCACCCCCACTCCGCCCCACCCCACACCAACCGCGCCTCCCACCCCCGGATCCCCCAAAACTGCACACTACATCCTGCACCTCCCACATTCACCCCACGCCACACCCAGTTTTTGCACTTCTAGCTTTCTTCTTGGTCCACATATTATCTGTATATTTGTTTACTCGTACACCAATTTCCCCACATTCGTTCATATTGATAAACATTATAAAAAAATAAATAGGAAAATAATAATAAAAAAAATCGTATAGGATCTGAAATAAAAACATAAAATTAAATAAGATTTGTTTTTAAGTTATAAAAAAGTCACTTGAGAACCACTTTATTTGTAAACACACCTGTTTTGTTATGATTTAGACAACTGTTAATTAAAATCAAACAAAAAGTTTCTAATTTTAATATATATTAATATTTGCTATAACCTATTAGTGTGTTTTAAAATTAAAAAACCATTTAATAAATAAAAGATAATTGAAAAAAATGTAATCAAACTTTTTTATTGAGATTTTCATCTATCAATAATTACTTTAATTAAGAAAAGATCAATTAAGATGAATTTTGATGAGGTCCAGACCTAGCCAGATCGCTTTCTCATCCTCAATACTTGTTAATAGAATTTGTTTCATCAAAATCGGTAAAGCCGTTTTCAAAATAGAACTAAGATACAAATATATAAACAAATATAAATTTATAAAAAACAATTTTTGCTCGTTTAATAAGAGTAAATCGTGATAAATTAATAATAAGTGATATTTGTATTTTATCTATAGATAAATGTTTTTAGGCTCTAGATGCATTGAATAAAAAAGATTTAAATGAAATTCGTTCATATGCTCGGCCGCCTAAAAAAGTGGAAATGGTTCTTGAGGCGGTTATGATTCTGAAATTGAGCGATCCCACCTGGGCCGAAGCCAAAAGACAACTTGCAGATCAATATTTTATTCAAAATGTACGTTTTGACTTTTTTTTAAATTATTATTATTATAAATTAAATTTATTATACTAACCTGATTTTAGTATCATTTGAATTATTTTATTGAGATATTAAGGCTTTGTTTTATTAAATACTAGCTTCAAGGCCCGCCAAAGGGCCTTTTGTTAGCCAGGGGGCTTAGCCTAGCACGTGGCTGCTTTATTGATGTTTTATTAGTTACAGAGAATAAATATAATTGTTTTATTATAAAGTCTTAATTAGATATAATTTGAGATTCTATTTAACTGCAATATACATAACAAATAAAATAACAACTCGTAACAACTAACATAACAAATAAAATTAAACAAATATTTAAAATGTATTAAAAATCCACTTGTTATCATTAAGGGGAAAATAAAAAAAAAGTTATATTATATGTAGGTATTATTATAGATAAGAAGACTTGAATTACAATTATTATTCATTTTGCTAGACACAAAAGTACCTATATACAATCTATTTATAAAAAATTCTCTTATTCTCAAGCTTGAGTTGCTTATCATAAAAGAATTTAGTCTTATTGATTTTAAGTCGATTCTTCCACGTTTTCAGTAGAGCTTTCCATTAATAGTCAAAACATCAAAAATGGAATGCAATAAGGTTATTCCTCTAGTATTAGATAAGAATCGATCGTTATTTTTGATTTTAAGTCGATTCCTCCATGTCTATAGCAATGGTTACCAATAATAATCGAAGGGTCAAAAATCTAATGTCGAATTCTTATTCCTCAAGTATTAGATGAGAATCGATTGCTATTTTTGATTTTAAGTCGATTCATCCATGTCTTCACCAATGGCTACCAATAAAAACCGAAACGTCAAAAATCGAATGTAGAATGGTTATTCCTCGACTGTTAAATGAGAATCGACCATTATTTTTGAATTAAAGTCAACATAAACCGCAAATTGCAAGTGATATCTGATTAATAATAAAGAAATAAACATATTAATATTTCAAATCAATTTTTTTTTGCTCGTTTAGTTCTTTTATTGTCTGGCAAGCTATGTTGCCTAACCTGATTTTTTTTAGTTTTTCCTGATTTTTCCAATTTTCCGGGCAACTTTTCCAATTTTTTTTTACGTATTAACCTGAATTGGACTATTACGAACATTTAAAAAAAATAGTCAAATTGGTCCTGGCATTTGAGAGATCTGCGCTTACAAAGAAATAGAAATTCATTTTTATTATATAGATAGATAGGGAACGCATGGGAATCCGGAGCAAGGGAGGATCCAGGAATTTTTTATGGGGGGGGGGGGAGAATGTATATAAGGTGGCCGATGTATATAAGATCTACTTTTTATCTCAAAAGTGTGTCACGATCGAATTGTCCAAGAGGGGGGGGGGGGGTCCAGAGACGCCCCCCCCACACACACACATATAACTTTATTTTAAATTTAAAATTTTTTTAAAAAAATAAATGTTTTTTTTTACAAATTTCATATCTCATATTTTAAGTTCATTAAAATAAAAAAATTGTTATAAATTCCCTGTCGATTTGGCCGCCGTTTTTTGGCCTCTGCGTGCGACGCACGTGTTGCACTCCCGCCAGGCACAGGCCTGTATGGGGGGGGGGGGCGATCGCCCTCTCCGCTCCCCCCTGGATCCGCCCTTGATCCGGAGTATAATTTTTTTTTTTTTTAATGCAATCGAATGCAAGAAGGGGTGCACCAGTAAAGATGCAGCCCCTATGGATCTCGAAAGACCCTTGCATTACCGAAGAGAAGGGAAAGTTGATTAAGTGAGATGGTGTAGACGTAGGTGTCTATGCACTCCGGTTTTGAACGTTTGAAGATTATAGGTGCTGGGAAAGATAGAGGCTGGGAGAGAGTTCCAGTTCCTTGAAGTCATGGGGATATATGTATTGGCGAATGAAGTGGTCCGGCACTTTTCTAATTTGACCGCGAGAGAGTGTTGGGAGTCGGCAAAACGCGTGCTACGTGCAAAGCATGCTTTGGGGGGAATTATTGATTTTATCTCATCAGAGCATCTGCCGTGATAGTATCTATAGAAAAGGGAAAGGGCAGAGACATTTCTTCGATGAGCCAGCGAGTCGAAGGAGTCGGTGAGGGTAGAATCGTCAATTAGCCTGACGGCTCGTTATAAATTATATATTATATATATATTATATAAATTATAGTTTTGAGGGGAGGTATAAAGTTATAGATTTGATTTTTTAGTGGTTAAGTTGTTATAATAAAAAAAGGAAGTTTTGGCTGAAACCATCTTCACGAGTTCAAATTTAGATGTCGAAAAATGTTGTATACTGATCTAAAATATCTAATCTAGATGGTTTCAGACCTTAGCTTCTCTTTTTAATGCATAAAAAAGAGGTTTTTATTTTATTTATAATAAATTTATTAATTTCTCTTATTGGTTTTATTTATATAGCTTTATGACTTTGATAAAGATAATATTTCTGACAAGACGTTAAGAAAAATCGAGAAATATACAAGATTGCCTGAATTTGATCCGGAGAAAGTGGGTGTTGTTTCATTTGCAGCCAAATCTCTATGTATGTGGGTGAGAGCGATTGAACTATATGGAAAAGTCTTTAGGTAAATAAATTTCAATCTCTCAAACGTTTTAAGATGCGGGTACCGCGAAATTATGAAAATTTTCAAAAAATCAAACTGCGAAATTGTTAAAGAGTTATAAATGGAATGAAAAAGGAAATTTTGAAATATTTTCAAAAAATCAATAATTAAATGATTTCGAAAAAAATCAAAATTTTTCAGAAAAATAATCGCGTAAAATTTGGTGAATTTTCGAAAAAACAATTTGCAACATTGTATATAATTAAATATAAGGAAAAGTACTATATTAGATCAATAATACTATAAGGTCAAAAATGAAAATTCTACCCTTTTTGACCAATCTCAACCAAATTTTCTATACGTATTCTGTGGGCCCCAAAAAGACTAGAAATACAAAAACTAACCAACCAAAATGGAGGGAGGGTCAAAAATGAAAATTCTAGCCCTTTTTGACCAAACTCAACCAAAATTTGTATACATATTCTGTGGACCCCCAGAAGGCTAGAAATGAAAAAACTAACCAAATTTTGTATACATAGTTTTGTCGAAAGGGCTAGAATTTTCCATTTTTGGCACCCCCACCACTTTGGGTGGTTAGTTTTTCCAATTCTAGTCTTCTGGGGGTCCTCAGAATATGTTTACAAAATTTGGTTGAGTTTGGTGAAAAGGGCTAGAATTTTCATTTTTGACCCCCCCCCCTCCCCCTTTTCGTCAGATATAATGTTTAAAAAACACATTAAAAAAAAATTATGTTCTTTTCAAAAATATATTCAGTTTTTTTTCTAGTTAAATTTTTCGTTTTTTTTTTTCAAAAATTTGGTGGATCTTTATGCCCCACCCTGTATTTATATATATTTTTTTTGGCTGTCAGGTCCAGTCCCAGCGCTCACCGCTAGATGGCACTGCGGCCTCATACAAATAGTTTATTCAACTGAACAATTCTTTAATTGTAGTAATAATTCTTTAAGTGCACAACAGTCAAATTGTTAAAACATTGAATACTACGTGAGTCAATCAATCAATAATGAAATAATAAACCAATGAATTAATGAGAGTCGAGTCAACGCATTTAGCGTCGTGAGCCATCATATTCTTTGAATGTTATAAAAGCGTCAACTGGAGCCGAGTTAATTCAGCTACCACCAAAATATAGTCTGCTCATGTGTTTTTGATTATTCATTTTCCAACACCTTATCTTCCCTCGTGGCTGGAACAACCGTCGGGTGACAGGGGCATTTCCCTCTCCTCCGACAACCAGCCCCTACCAATATCCTAGTTAGCGTCGGACACCCCACCGCTAACACTGGCGGCCGCAACCCGTCCAGTAACATGACTTTTCGGCCTTTCTAGTCATAAGCCAATTTACGATACTATTTATTTTTAAAATGTGTCTCTATCCCGGAGTTATATTTTAGCCGGATTCCTCGAGTCGGATTTGAACCCGGGTTCACATGGTTAGCAGGCTGACACGCTACCATCTAGCCAAACCCGACCCTTCATATATATAATTAAATTATATTGTGTTTTCTAAATTTATTGTAATATAATTTCCAACAAACAAATGGAAATAATCCTAATTAGGCCAATGGCAGGTGTTTGGTAACGTCTTGTCGATGGCAATATCAGTTTATTGATAATATATTTTTTTAGGATTGTTTTACCTAAAAAGTTGAAATTCGAAGAAGCTCAAAATCTTTTAGAGGAGAAACAACGAGAATTAAGAGAGGCTCAACGGAGATTAAGAGAATTACAGGAGAAATTGGCACAACTTAAAAGAGAATATGAAGAGAAAATGAAAATGAAAGAGGAATTAAAACAAAAAGTATTCATTTAGAACACTTTCAAGAGTACATATTTTTTAATTTTATAGATAAATATTTTTTTTTTTTTTTAGATGGAATTATTAATACAAAAATTAGAGCGTGCTCATGCTTTGCTTGAAGGATTATCAGGGGAAAAATCCCGTTGGCAACTGACTGTAAAAGAATTGGATGCATTCTTTTTAACGCTCCCTGGGGATTGTCTTCTATCCACTGGATTTATTTCATATTTAGGCCCTTTTGTCTCCTATTATCGGGATAAGCTTATGAACTTGTGGAAGGATAAAGTAAGTATATATATTAATATACCTATATAAATAAATACAAATCAATTATAAAAAACAAAACCTTCAAATGTTTAATAGAAAATCAAACAAACGTGGTATGGTCAAGTATTGTAATCGTGAATGAAATAAGCTGACGTGTTCTGATGTGGCCATCCACTTGACTTTTCCATGCAACCTGGCTCCTCACTTATATTTAATATTTAAAAAAATTATTTATAATCTTGTAGGGGGGGTGGATTAGTTTTTGCATTTTTAGACTCCTAGGGGCTTACTGATTATGTATACAAAATTTGCTTGAGTTTGGTACAAGAGCCTATATTTTCATTTTTGACCCCCCTCCCCCCACCCACCCATTTTGGGCGGTTAGTTTTTGCATTTTTAGACTTCTGGGGTCCCACTGATTATGTATACAAAATTTGGTTGAGTTTGGTAAATGGCCAAGATTTTCATTTTTTGATCCCCCCCCCTCCCATTTTGGGCGGTTAGCTTTTGCATTTTATTATAGACTTCTGGGTAGTAAAAGTGGTTCAAAATATCTCAAAAACGACTTAAAGTATTTTGATTAAAATAAATTGAGCAAAACTATGCCGTTTTGGTCTACAAAAAGCCTTTATTAGTGAAAATCGAGATATTAACTGTTTTGTCAAAATGTCCGTCAGTGCGTTCGTAGGTTACCAAATTTTTGTGGACGTTCTAACTCAAAAACTAGTGTGAATATCAAAACGAAATTTCACGTGTAGTTTTGGTACATTAAGATTAAGATCTGATTAGATTTTGGTTGAAATCGAACCCAAAATAAAGTGGAGGAGGGAGGGGAGGGTTTAAAAATTAAAATTATAAGATTTTCAAACTAAAAAAAAGCAAGAAAAAAATACTATAAGATAACTAAAAGATTGTTTTTTTACTTGGAGGGGGGGGGGGGCGAAATTGGAGGGGAGGTTCATAAAATTGTACTATCAATAAGTCCTAGAACCTTTAATCTATTTATAGGAAATTTCGCATTAGCACCCTATATAACCTTATGAAAATCATTCGCTATGTGAAATTGATAGTGACAAAAAAAGAAGGGCAGGGGGCGGGGTTTAAAATATTTCCGAAAAAATCGAAGAAAGATGATATTTATAATAAAATAATCTCTCTCACGAGTCTGGACTAAACTCAACCAAATTTTGCATACATAATCTGTGGGTCCCCATAAAACTAAAAATGCAAAAACTAACCCCCAAAGATGGGGGAGAGTATCAAAAAATGAAAATATAGGTCTTTGGATCTAAGTCAAACGAATATTGTATACTTCATCTGTGAAGCTATGATTTTATTAAATAGTACCTGAAGCCACCGAGCGATGCACGGTAACCAAATTAAAAAAAAAATACAAATATATATAATACACGCCCCCTGGACCCCCCCCTCGAAACCTCGCACCTCGCCCCATCACTGTATCCCAATTGCCACCCCCACTCCGCCCCCACCCCAGCCCCCGGATCCCACACATCCACCCCACCCCACACCCAGTTTTTGCATTTCTAGCTTTCTAATGTTCCACATATTATGTGTATGTTTGTTTACTCGTACACCAATTTACCCACATTCGTTCATATTGATAAACATTATAAAAAAATAAATAGGAAAATAATAATAAAAAAAATAATCGTATAGGATCTGAAATAAAAATATAAAACTAAATTAGATTTGTTTCCAAGTTATATATAAAAAAGCCACTTCAACCACTTTATTTGTAAATTTTTAATATAATATAATAATATTTGTTATAACCTATTAGTGGGTTTTAAAATTAAAAAAACAATTAATAAAGAAAAGATAATTGAAAAAAATGTAAACAATTTTCATCTATAAATAATTACTTTAATTAAGAAAAGATCAATTAAGATGAAATTTGTCGAGGTCCAGACCTAGCCAGATCGTTTTCTCATCCTCAAAACTTGTTAATAGAGTTGGTTTTATCAAAATCGGTAGAGCAGTTTTCAAAATAGAACTACGATACAAATATATATACAATTTTTGCTCGTTTAATAAGAGTAGATAGATTAGATATAACAGAAGGGCCAGATTTATGGTAAAGTGATGTGGATGGCCACATCAGTTTATTTTATAAAAGATTTGTATTTGTATAATTATATGGTAATGAATGAATCATGATAATGAATAAAATATTTTCAATATACTTAAATAAATATATAATGTTTTTGCCTAGCTTTTAGAAGAAGAGATTCCTTTTAGTGAGAAATATAGTATTGTGACATTTATGGTCGCTCCAAATCTAATTCGCGAATGGAATATTTTCGGATTGCCTTCGGATGATTTCTCAACCGAGAATGGAATCATTGTTACGAATGCTTCACGATGGCCATTATTAATTGATCCACAATTACAAGGAATCAATTGGCTAAGGAGATTGGAAGTGAAAGTAATTATTATTTATTTATTTATTTTTAATTGAAATGATGAGAGAAGGAGTTACACCAATAAGGTGCATCTTCTAAAGGCCTGGGTTGGCCCCTCCATCGTGAAAAGAAAAAGAAGAAGGGTTTTTATGGGCTGGGTAGGGGTCGAAGGTATCTGTGGATACGGGTCTTAAACAGCTGAAGGTTATATGTCCCGGGGAAGATGGTGGCTGGGAGCGAGTTCCAGTCTCTGGAGGTCATAGGGATAAAAGAGTTGGCGAAAGCGCTTGTTCGATTTTTATCCAATTTGACAGCGAAGGGGTGCTGAGGGTTCGAAAACCGCATGTTTCTATTAAAGAGGGCTTTAGGGGGGATAATTGATTTCATCTTTACTGAACAGACACCATGATAGTGAGATTGTTTTATAAAATAATTGTATTTATTTAATAGGAAAAAACAATCAATAAATTATTTCAATGTATTTAGACGATGTTTAACGTATATCTATTTATGAATCTAAATACATTTTCCCAAGAATCGCATGGAATTGCATGTATCTAGTTACTTTTAAAATTGTTTCTTTAACGTTTATTATTTTTATTATAATTTGTTATTCCGGGGATTTTTCAGCCGACTTGTTAAATAAGAGTTGATGAAAACCCATTTTGTGCAAGTCCACTTTTTGAAAATTTCTCGATCTTCGTAAATTTTCATCAAACAAATTAGGTATATAGATAAATCAATGAGGTTCTCCTCTGTTTTATGCAAGTTAACATATCTATATTATAGGCATACTTGTGTTGTGCGGTCCTTGGATGCTCTGAAAATAGCGCATCCCTAAAATTTCAAAACGTCAAGAGTATTTTCATTCTTTTAACACCATTGCCCTTTTGATCCTGCAAATTATTATATAAGGGACAAAAGCAAAAATTTGAATTACTTATAGATTCTTTGGCAGATCTTAATTTTTTCTTATACTTAGAATATTTTTTGAGTGATGGCTAATAGCCTTATTTTTTTAATGAAAATGATGAGAGAAGGAGTTACACCAAAAAGGTGTAGGCCTGGGTTGGCCCCTCCATCGTGAAAAGAAGAAGAATAAGGGATTTTATGTGCTGGGTAGGGGTCGAAGGTATCTGTGGATACGGGTCTTAAATAGCTGAAGGTTATAAGTTGCGGGAAAGATGGTGCCAGGGAGCGAGTTCCAGTCTCTGGAGGTCATAGGGATAAAAGAGTTGGCGAAAGCGCTTGTTCGATTTTTATCCAATTTGATAGCGAAGGGGTGCTGAGAGTTCGAAAACCGCGTGTTTCTCTTAAAGAGGGCGTTAATGTGTATTTTGTTTTTTTGGTGGATCAAAGTAGATTAATATATTAAAATTCATTATTTTTAAATAAACATTTTTTTTATCATAATTAGAATATGCAAGTAATCGATACTGGAACACCGGATTATATGAAAATCTTAGAGAACTCTATAATTAAAGGAAAAATGATTCTTTTACAAAATGTTGGGGAAGAAATTGACCCATCCGTCGCCCCCATTGTAAATAAAACGATAATGAAATCAGGTAAATCAAATAAATATAACAAATAATAATTAAATATTTATCATATTTTTTTTAATTTTCCAATTTAATTTCCATTATTTATTTTTTGACTTTTAGAATCTTAATTTTTTTGATTCGCTTCTTTGAATGGTTCTGTCTCCTAGGAAATATTTTTTTAAATTTTTTCCTCCCACCCAACCCTCTGATTGTGATAGTTGATTATATAACAAATAGTTCCACTGAGTCTTAAGGACGTTCCCTAATATAGCTCAGATGAAGATCGCTCTTTCCCTATCTCACATGCGCAGTAAAGCAAAAACAATTTCACTGCGTCGTTTCTCGGATCTGGCATCATTGCATTCTTCTGACACCTGTTGATTGTTTTTCGTTCTAATTTTTTGAAAAATTTTCAAATTTTTATTTATTTTGGAGATTTTTGGCAGGTAAAAATTAGAAAATAAGAAAGCGCGAATAACTAGAAAAAAGACATTATAACGAAAATCTTAGATTTTTTAAATAATCAAAAATTCGCCAAAGAAAAAAGTTTAAACAAAAAATAAAAAAAGTATTAACGGCTAAGAATAAATTATATATTGCTATATTTTATGTTAAAAATAAAAGACTATGAAAATTCAATTACAAATTATATTTTAAAATGAATAAATATTTATACATATGAATTAAAATATACTACTACAATATTGAGTACTAATAAATGTTTTATGTGTTACAAGGATTGACTTTTCATTTACACTGACCCAAAGTTAACTTATATCTCAGAACTACTCACATGTCCCAGGGCTGTGCGACGTTGCCAAGTCGCCATCTCCCACTTGTCATGCCAGGAGAGAAAGAATGAATAACATCAAAATACCCAACGTTTAACATTTTTCAGACAAAACGAATACCGCTTGCTACTATTATTTTAACAGAATAATATTTGTTATATCTTCAGTTAAATATTCTCAGTTTTTCAAAATAATTTCAAGAAAATTACGATTGTTATTTAATGAAACAGTCCCTTTAACATCAATCGGGATAGGGTTCTCGTGTTAAATATGCAAATACAAATGGCCAATATCTACAAATTTAGTGCCGCAAGGACTATTGAAAAAATCTCTACGTATAAAGGACACTTGTATATATATATGTGTATTCAAAATTTTAAAAGAATAACAAGAAAGCCGATTTATTAGGGAACGTCCTTAAGGGAGTTGGGAACAGCTTATCTATCTGGTTGATCTTCTAAAAAATATTTTGTATTTCTGCAGAGTGACAACTTCTGCTTACTAAATTTTTTAATAAAAAAAAATTGTTTATAATGATGTTAATTTCGAATAAAAATCTTTGTTTTTATAATATTAATAAAAAGAATATTGAGATAAATTTTTCTCATTATAAAAACATTTATTTAACACAAAAAAATTTCAAAAAATAGAGTTGGAGTTCTACACTAGTACTTTTGTTATATTCTGTTGGCAGCAAATAACTTTTTATTTTTACATTTATGGATAACTAATTACCTAGACTATCAAATCTATTGAAAAATGTATCATTCGATTCATAAAAGTTGAATTATTGATCTGTATAAATTTGTTGAAAATGGTATAATTTGTATAGAAGTTATAGCCCTTTTAAAAGCTCGGTCCATTGACTTCCATGTTAAAAGGACAATTTTCAATAATTTATTTCTCGGTAATGGGACAGACGATCAACTTCAAATGTCGGGAATAAATATTTAATACATCAATAATTCGATGGTAAAAATTTGACTATTTTCTTATAAAAATGATAAACAGTCCCGAACCCCTTAAAAGAGAGATCTGTGAAATCATCTTCATATTCAGTGCGGACAAAAGTCAAAATTTAAATTTTTCTTTCCCCTCTTATTCAGATACTTGATTTTTTGACACATAATTCCGTTTACTCTTAAATGATAACAGTAGAAACTTTTTTTTCAAGTTCAACAACAGGAATAATAATTAAATTTTTCGACCCTTTTCCTGAGGATTCGGATAGTTGATTTTTTAATCAAATAAAAATAATAATCAAAACTGATAAAAAATATATTTTATTTTAATAAGATTGGAGAAAATTTTTGGAGACGGACTGATAAGTGAATTAAGTGGATATTGATGAGGCAATCCAAAATAAGAAGATAATTTATACTATCTTTTTATTTTTATTCAAAAACCGACGTTTCGGAGGCTATTCCTCCTTCTTCAGGGGTTTCAAAAGATTTCCTCCACTGGCTTTTCAAAACCCTGAAGAGGATATCCACTTAATATTTTATTTTTTTCCATTCCCTTCTTCATTTTTCGGCCGTTGTCAAAAGGGCTAGGATGCCCTAAGAGTTATGGGGGCCCTGGGCCCACTGAGCCCATGCATTAAGGCGCTAGGATAACGAAAACCGAGGGGTGATCCGCGACTGGAAGTAGGTGTACACATCTTTGGAATAATTTTGGAAGAACTTGGAAATATTTAAAAGTGCTTGGAAATATTTGGAAGTCCTTGGAATATTTGGAAGTACTTGGAAGTACTTGGAAATATTTGGAAATATTTGGAAGTACTTGGAAATATTTGGAAGTACTTGGAACTACTTGGAAATATTTGGAATTGCTTGGAAATATTTGGAAGTACTTGGAAATGTTGGAAGTACAAGTGGAAGTAGGTTCACCTCTCGACAAAAACTATCAAAAGTCTGGATAAAAAAGTTTTTATTACTATATATTATATCATTTTCATTCTCATGAAAACTGACATTTCGGAGGATCTTCACTCCTTCTTCAGGGTTTGAAAGGTCAAACAACGAAGGAAGCGTGTAACCAAATTGTTCTTGTCCCCTTTAACAGCAAATTGACGGGAACGTCTGTGGGGTAGGCAAACCAAATGATATAAGGTCGTTTTGAATATCTAATGACAAGAAGAAAAGACTAATTGAAAATTTGTTTATTTCTTAATGTAATTGTTCCGCCAAATGGGTTTTCTTATGATTTTTTTTGAAATTTAGATAGATTATTATTTAAATACTTCTGCATTGATTTTGGTGGCAAAACGAAATTTATGAACAATATAGTTCCGGAGATATTAAATTCCAAAGATAGTTTTTCAGACTCTTATACATTGAACTATACGGGATATCGGAAAGTTTATATACATATTTAATTATAATTAAGAAACCCTTCTTACCATTTTTATAAAAAAACTAAACCAAAATTAAACAATAACTAATACATATTTTAATACAATTTTGATTCATAATTACAACACAGTTTCTGAGATAATAATGAATAAATAATGAAAAATATATAAAAAAATTTACACTAAAAACAATTTGGCAACAGTGCATTTATGTAACCAGCGAAAGATGTATAGAGCGCGCATGCGCTAGAATTTTTCAAAATTATAATTTTCATAAGGTGTAACGTAGGCGTTGATTGCATTTGTTAAAAAATCAAACGATTTTTATATAAATAAATCGACCTTTAAAATGGATTTTATCTGTCATTTTAATATAAAAATATTCAATCTCTTACAATGGTGCCAGATTTGTCAAACGAGCACGGGATTGGCTGGAATTGGTACATAAACAGCAAAAAGTTTTGGGCTTATGAATTATGAATCCTTATTGTCTGTTCTATATACTCTAGCATTAACATTTTGCTAGTATTGTCGCGAAACAACTACCTTAACAGCAAATTGACGGGAGCGCCTGCAGGGTAGGCAAACCAAATGATATAAGGTCGTTTTGAATATCTAATGTTAAGGAGAAAAGACTAAATTGAAAGTTTGTTTATTTTTTAAAGGAACATATTGTTTACTAAAATACGTTACAATCAGAGGAAGCCGTTAAAGGTTAGGTTTACAATCAACAATTACAATCTTAATCTGCATGAGACCTTTTTAAAACGCAAAATATCTGTAAAAATTTCATCTTCTAAATATTTTACTTATAGAATTCTTTTGGTTGAGTAATTGAATTAAAAAAAATTAAAATTAATGTTATCTAAAAATCTTAATCAATTTCCAGGTGGAGTTACATTATTAAAATTAAGCGATAAATATATTCCATATAATTTCAATTTCCGATTATTCATGACGACAAAACTTGCCAATCCTCATTTTTCACCTGAAATCTCTACAAAAACAGCAATTGTAAATTTTTCCGTGAAAGAACAAGGTTTTGATAATATGATTTTGATTTATTATCTGTCGTCGTATATAATTTAAATAAATAAACTTATTCATTTCAAAAGGTCTTCAAGCCCAACTTCTTGCTATTGTTGTTACAAAGGAGAGACCATCTTTAGAAGAGCAAAAAAATGAACTAGTAATGAACATTGCTGCTGGAAAAAAATTGCTCAAAGAATTAGAAAATGAACTTTTAAGGTAGAAACAATTTTGAAAGATTAAATCTTTAATTTTTAGTGGATAAATTGTTTAAAGAAAATTTTATTTTATATACCCATAATAAATTTTAAAGATATTAATTGAAGGAGACAATAAAAGAGTGTGTCTTCTGCTGGAATTATAAATTTTATTTATTTATAACGAGACTATAGTTTCGAGGGCTTTGCCCTCTTCATCAGTCTATTACAATGGATTCACAGGAATTAATTTATGAATTCATAAATTAATTCCTGTGAATCCATTGTAATACATAATTGACATAATTGATTAACATATTAAATAAAAAGCTTGAGTTGTTTGCGATAAAAGAATTTAGTCTTTTTGATTTTAAGTCGATTCATCCATGTTTTCAGCAGAGGTTGCCATTAATAGTCAAAACATCAAAAATGGAATGCAATAAGATTATTCCTCTAGTATTAGATGTAGAATCGATCGTTATTTTTGATATTAAGTCGAATCCTCCATGTCTTCACTAATGGTTACCAATAAAAACCGAAACGTCAAAAATCCAATGTAGAATGGTTATTCCTCGACTGTTAAATGAGAATCGATCATTATTTTTGAATTAAAGTCAACATGAACTGCAAATTGCAAGTGATATCTGATTAATAATAAAGGAATAAACATATTAATATTTCAAATGAATTTGGATAAAGTTTAGCAACGATCCGTTGCAGTTTATTTAGATTAAAGATGATTCAAAGTTGGATGATGAAATTTTTTTAAAACATAATATTATTCCGGCAAAAATATTTTTTTCTCCAAAAGTATGGTTTTATTTTGAATTCTGGTCAATAGCAGGATTATTCAGGATTGCGTAATGAAAATTAAGATAATAAAATATGTAAATTTGTAGCCACATTATCTCGATATGTAGGGCAGGATAGCGATTTTCACCATTTTCATAAAATGCCTATAACTCGAAAACTATGAGACTTTTATTAAAATTTTTTTTTATGTTTAGGACTGTCGTAAATCGTCCTATCCCTTTATTCACAGTTTATCTTTGTGATACGGGACACCCTGTATATTTTTTTCAAAGCAATAATTTTTTCAAATTTCGTTGAAAAGAGAGAATTCTCTCGAAACTTTTGAATTTCTAATAAACGTTTCTAGATTGTTTTAGAAAGGAATTGTATTTATTTATATGATTAATTTCACAAATTATGTAAGAGAATCTTTTGGAAACAAATTCTTATATATATATATATATTTTATTTTTACTAGCTGACGTCCGGCCTTCGGCCCGGCGTCACCTAGCCCATGGCGGGGAGCGTCTCGTTTTATGATTAAAATTTATATAGATAATAGCTGACCCGATTTTTTAAATATATTTAAAAAATAATAATAGTTTTGAAAATAAATTGAAAATGCAAATAATTATAGAATAGGTATTAAAACAGTAAATGAATTATATATTACTTGTCAAAATTGTTCCCTTAACCAAAAATAATATTGATAGTTGAAAGATTTCCAAAAAGCTATTATCGGCCATCTTGTTTGTTTGCTTTTACCCCCAGAGAGGCGCTGGCGTTGTTTCCTCGAAAAATATTTTTTGCATGCCACAGGTGTGATATCTATAAAAAACACTATATATAAAAACACTCGTGTATTTGAATGGAATGTTGTGAGAAAATTTCAAAGAAATCGGTGAAGAACTTTCGGAGATCCTTCAACGTATCACTTAACCGTAACATTACATTTTTATTTATATAGATTAATTTTAATAATTTTTTGTTTAGATTATTATTCGAGACCAAAGGTTCGCTATTGGATGATCTACAATTGTTAATCACTCTGCAAACATCGCAGGCGACATCCAAAGCAGTGTCAGAACAATTGATAACGGCCGAAGCCACCGAAGAGGAAATCGACATTGCCCGAGGATTGTACCGGCCGTCCGCTCACCGGGCAACAATTTTATTTTTTGTCCTATTCGATCTGGGTCAAATTGATCCCATGTATCAATTCTCAATGGATTCATATCTATTACTTTTCACATTATCAATTCAAAAATCACCAAAAGCACAAGAATTGGAACATCGAATTCAAAATCTCAATGATTATCATACATATGCAGTTTATAGGTAAGCGTTTTATTATAATATTATGTATATATATCAGGGTGATTCACAGTCGTGGCACGTTAGACGTTTATGGAAAACGGAACGCAGTATTTTTCTGAAAATTTAGCACCTTACATTTTCTTACCTGTTCTATCGATCTAAAATATTTTCAGCATTGCGACGTTTCGGCTTCTATCATAAAGTCGTAGCAACTTAATTTTTTTAAATAGAACACCCCGTATATTAACACATTTTTAGAACCGCCCTTTTATTAAAATACTTTTTGTTAATATTGTCCTATACCTATCTCGATCAGTTTTCGAGATTAAAAATAATTTGTGTTAAATTTGGTCCAAAACATGGCCCTAATTAAACTTAAATAAATTAGTGATCTCAATTCATGAAAAGTTGATATTTTGGTGGTAGTTTAGACACACCCTAAGTATTTAATTTACACCGAAAAATCAACTCCATATTATACAGGGCGTGCTAGAATTAATATTATTTCCGATATTCATAAAAAAGGTCAAAAGTTCGTTTTTTTAAATGAGACTCCCCGTATATTACTCAATAAATTGAAAGACGAAGAAAAATACTTTAAGACGATTTATCATGTCCCTATACCTAAAACATCAAGTTTTCTCAATAAAGCCGCTTTTTTCGTAAAAAAAATACATTTTAATGAATTTAATTTTAATTAACCATGGCAATATCAAGCTTATGACAGTTTGTTGACTATTTATAAGTAACTTATAAACAGTTTATTGATGATCTTCAAAAAAATCTCCCAAAATGATCGCAAATATTGATTATTCAAACGAAGTTCTTTTGAAATTATTTATTTTGTACTATAGGGATCGTGCATTTAGACTTTTACTCCAACTAGTGGTAAACATCTCAACTAATTGGAATCGTTTATTAAATTTTAACACGTGATTTATTTTTTAATAATTAATATTAAAATTAATTGATATTATTTTAATTATGTCAGCTTCAAGAAAGAATTGCTGTATCCGTGTATCTCGAAAAAATTACTTTTTTAACCTTCTCTTGGAAGGCTAGTTGATGGTAAGGGGGACTCTTATCAACTTGATTGAGAATTTCTAAGAAATATAAAATATTAATTTTCAAAAAAATAAACTCATTTTAAATAGAGTGTTTTATAAAGAGTTCAAAATATATATTTTCGTTGGAATATCTCGAAAAATATTACTTTATCAACCCTTTCTTAAAAGGGAGATTGAGGGAGAACCTTATCAACTTGATTGAGAATTTCTAGGCAAAATAAAATAACCTAACTAAACTAAACGCATTTTAATAAATAAAGTGTCATTTTATTCACAATAAATGATTTAAATAAAACGTAATTTGCAGTGGCAGATTATACGGTATAAGCGGAATGAGCGGCTGCGCGGTGCCCCGTGCTTGTAAGGAGCCCCCAAAAAAGGCCGATTGTGTTAAAGTGTTTTCTTAAACATCGTTTTATAACACATGTATTCAATTTTAGAAACGTAACAACATCTCGATTTTTTTTAATTATTATTTTCTAATGGTTGAAATTTTATTTAAATCCATGGAGATAAGGAGTGAGCATAGGGCTAGAAAAGTGTCGTCTGCTTACGTCATCACTGACTCACAGTCCGCCATCTTGAGGCGATCAAAAAATTGAGATTTCCATATGGTCCTATACTAAAATGTATATAATTTTACCTTCGATTTTCAAAATTATAAGGTCTCCTAAATAAAAAAAACTAATAAAAGAACTATTTTAAATTACTTAAGTTTTTTTATTTTTACAGATATCTAGAGTTAGTTCACTAATTTATGATATATTTTATGAAAAATTATTTGAAAAAAATAAATGTTTTGTTAATAAATACCAAAATTTGGATATAATCGTTCATGGTTCAGAATTTTTTTTATTTTTTGTTTAATTGATTTTGAGGGCCCCGTTATTTTACCGCTTAGGGCCCCCACTTGACTTGAACCGCCACTGGTAATTTGATTAACTCAACAATTATTCAGAAACAATGCCGCCATTTTGTATTTCCTAAACCGCCATTTTCTATGTTCTAAACGCGTATATTTAGCAAAATTTTGTATTTATTAAAAAAATAGAGAACCGAAGGAAATGAATGGATATTTTATTTACATTTTTTTATTATTATTTATCATATTATTTATTTATTTTAATATTATATTATTTTACTTTTCTATTTCAGGTTTACTTGTCGTGGTCTTTTTGAGCGGCATAAACTACTTTTTCTTTTCATATGTGTGTGAAAATCCTTGAGGGTTACGGAAAAATGAATATTAATGAATATAAATTTCTACTTCAAGGCGGAGTTGTACTTGATCGTGAAGGCTGTGCCCGATAACCCTTGTACAGGTAAAAAAACAAAACAACAAAATTGAAATAATAAATTTCTTGAGGACGTTCCCTAATATAGCTCAGATGCAGTTCGGTCTTTCCCCTACTCTCACATGCGCAGAAAGGCAAAAATATTTTCACTGCGTCGTTTCTCGGATCTGGCAACATTACATTCTTACCGACGCTAAAAGACAAAGAATAAAAAAAACACTTCATGAAACAGCTCAATGCAAAATTCCAGATGTGAACAGTATAGTTAGGTTGAGAGAATTAGCTAAAAATCTCAAATGCACCAGCAGAAGTTTTTTAGATATGGAAAAATTGAGTGATTTTAGTGCGACGTTGTCAAGTCGCCATCTCTCACTTGCCATGCCGTGAGAGAAAAAATAAAAACCATCAAAAGTACCTAATTTTTAACATTTTTCAAAACGAATAACGCTTGATACAATTATTTTAGCAAAAAAATATTTGTTATATCTTCAAACAAAAAAAAATTCAAAAAATGGACAAAAAAAGGCGTCTATTCCATAACATGTGGAGAATGTAATTCGACCTATATAGGATAAACAGAACGAAATTTAAACACACGCATTTCGGAATACAAAATAATTTTTGAAGGGGTTCAGACCATAGTGCAATTGCAGATTTAATCTCCGAGAAACATTGTTTTCCTGATGAATCAAATATTAAATTAATTAGATCAGAATTAGATCCCCTAAAAACTAGTATTTTCGAATCGTTAGAAATTTTAAAATAATATAATAATTCACCAAAAAATTCTTAAATCGAAAAATAGAAATTCCCGAAAGCCTTATTTTAAAAATAGCCTCGCAAATAAAAACCTCATTAACGCCACCTACAGCCAAAAAATAAACCAAGTATAAATGGCAATTCTGAACTTGGCCACATGAAAAACTTTAACCTTTCATTCATAAATTAATTCCTGTTAATCAATTGTAATAGACTGATGAAGAGGGGCAAAGCCCTCGAAACTATAGTCTCGTTATTGATGCGTACAAAGCTTACTTGATGTATTGTTAATCGTTTTATTGTTTGTATTTATATTTATATGTTGATGTTATTGTAAATAAATGTTTTAAATGAGATTACGAGTTCTTAATTAATATAATCGTAATATTATAAATAAATAAAATTTATAATTCCAGCAGAAGACACACTCTTTTATTGTATTCTTCAATATATAATATAGGTACTGGATACATATCCAAAATATAAAAAATTATAATTTAATATTGTATATCTCGGAGTCTATTTAAAACGAAAAAAACTGCGGAACATGTTTATTTTTGAAAAAAGAATTTTGGAAAATATTCATATCTTTTCTATCCGAAATTATTATTATTATTATTAATATTATTATATGAATATATTATTTAGTAAAAAAACAATTATAAAATATTGATTTTTCTCTTCTATCTTTAGATTGGCTAAATCCCGAGGGTTGGGATAATATTACCGAATTAGACAAAGTTGGAGGATTCCATGGCGTTGTCGATTCATTTGAACAATATCCTAAAGAATGGGGCTCTTGGTATACGCATCCGGAACCGGAAACTCAACCACTTAATGGTATGCACCTGCTAGAAGAGCCTAATTTTCAAATCTTTTTTTCTTTTTTGGTTATTATTATCAAAATATTTGAAACTTGGAGAAAAATAAAACTGCTCAAAAAATTATTTTTAACGGGACTCGGGAGTTGAATTTTGTATTATTTTTATCGATAAAGCTAACAATGGATACTAGTGGAGTTTTATACGCTGATTCTCATAGTGTTTTTGAATTTTTAACCGACTTGAAAAAAGCGAGGAGGTTCTCAATACGACTGATTTTTTTTGAGTCTATGTTAACTCATATCTTCGGCAATTGTGAACCGATTTTGATGATTTTTTTGCATTGGGTTCAGTTTAGTTTCCGATTGGTCCTGTTGTTTTTTCATTGGTATTGGACCTTTTTTGTTATGTTTGTTCAGACATAACTTCTTTGTTTTTTATGAACCGATTTGAATGATTCTTTCTGCGTTTGGATCAGTATAGCTCCAAGATAGTCAAGATAACTAACTATTTATTTATTTTATGTATGTTCAGTGAGAACTTTTTGCCACGTGGACCGATTTCGATGATTCTTTTTTTAATGGAAAGGGGGTACCTTAGGGGTGGTCCCATATTAATTTGGTCAAGTTCTGATGATATGATCAATGACGAAATAACGTAAATCTCCTATTCTTATGAGCAAATAATCGAAATTATAATAAATAAAATCTTTTATAAAAAAAAACAATCTTAAAACATTCATTTAAAACCCGCAAAGGTTTCGAGAGAATTTCTATATTTATGAATTGAATTTTATTATTAATTTCTGATTCATTCGCCCGAATCTTTCTCTTACGAGATGCATGCAAGGTATTATATTAAGACACTATTAATAACATCACTAAAAATAACAAAGATAAAAGTAATTTTTAGAAAAAATAAATAAAACCGACTTCAAAAAAATTAACAAATAAAAAATAAAACTCAAAAATCAAATAAAATGCTCTAAAAGGTATAAAATAATTATCGAATTTAGTTACAACTAAACGACGAAATTTTTACATGAAATCACTTTTTGAAGTCGGTGCTAAACAAACTATATAAGCGAGCGTACCCGCCAATCGTACTAAGTAAAATCCGTTGAGTTTGATTCATAAAATGTATATGTTTGGCACCGACTTCAAAAAGTAATTTCATGTAACAATTTCAGTCGTTTAGTTGTAACTAAATTAGATAATTATTTTATAGCTTTTAATGTATTTTATTTTATTCTTGAGTTCTTATTATTTTATTTGTTGCATTTAATTTTTTTGAAGTCGGTTTTATTTTTTTTTCTAAAAATTATACTTATAAACATTTTAATTTTTCTTTTCTTTTTTCTTAGGAGAATGGAATGATATTTGTAATGAATTTCAGCGTATGTTATTCATCCGTTCGTTACGGCCAGACAGGGTTCCGTCTTGTATTAGCACTTTTGTTACCAATACACTTGGCAGAAGATTTATCGAGCCTCCGATTCTTGATGTAAGACAAGTATTTGACGACTCGTCCAATAAAACGCCGCTCATTTTTGTACTTTCGCCTGGTGTAAGTTCATAGTATTATCAATAGGTCTATTCAAAGTTTCTGCCCACAACTTAGAAAAGTTTCGCCTTTTTTTTCTCTCGTATAACAACTTTTTGATTCCCTTTTTAATCAATCTGCCATCTTATGTATTTTCAAATATAGTATTTATAAATCTTGGTTCACGTCAGAGATGTACAAGATACCTCATAAAAAGTATCTGGAATACAAGTTACAAGATACTTTTAAGTAAAGTATTTGAGATATCAGATACAAAATACTTTCACAAAGAGGTTGTCCTCTGGTTGATGCAAATAAACTCTCGGCAAAACAAAAACTTCAATTAAAACAAGATACTTTTATAAATGATATTTGAAATATAATACTATTAGGCTGATGCATAATTATGGAACGTTTTTTTTAAATATTTTTATTCAGCAAAAACAATAATAAAATTGAACAAACACATGTTTAAATGATTAATAATATATTGCTATATTTCATGTTAAAAATAAAGTACTTTATGAAAATCCAACTACAAATTATATTTTAAAATGAATAAATATTTATACAAATGAATTAAAATATACTACTACAATATTGAGTACTAATAAATGTTTTATGTGTTACAACGATTGACTTTTCATTTACACTGACCCAAAGTTAACTTATATCTCAGAACTACTTAAATGATAAACAAAACGCCATTTTTGGCTAGAGAAAAACGCGCCAATACAAAAACGTTCCATAATTATGCATCAACCTAATAGAAACAAAATATTTTCTAAATATTTTTTTTTAAATAAAATACTTTTTGAAAGAAAATATATACCACCAAGAGGGTGGTGTAAAAAATTCTCTCGAATAAAATTGATTTATTGGAAATTCATTCCCAAAATCGACTGGGTCCTTATACTTAAATTAAGCGATAGAAACGTCGTAATTATATTGTATTATACAGGGTGGGACATAAAAATCTACCACATTTTGAAGAGGTTTATAAAAAATGAAAAAAATTAATTAGAAAAAAAACTGAATATATTTTTGAAAAGAACATAAAATATTTTTTTTTTAATGTGTTTTAAACATTATATCAGACGAAAAAACGGGGGGGGGGGGGTCAAAAACAAAAATTCTAGCCCTTTCGGCCAAACTCAACCAAATTTTGTATACATATTCTGTGCACCCCAAAAAGGCTACAAATGCAAAAAATAACCACCCAAAATGAAGGGGGGGGGCAAAAATGAAAATTCTAGCACTTTTGACCATTCTCAACCAAATTTTGTATTCATATTCTGTGGATCTTCAGAGGCTAGAAACGCAAAAACTAACCAAATTTTGTATACATAGTTTGCCCGAAAGGGCTAAATTTTCATTTTTATTAATAGAAATGACTGAAAATGATGTTTTTTTATTTAATTCAAATCATTTAGCATTAACTATTCATCCCCCCCCCATTTCGGGTGGTTAGTTTTTGAATTTGTAGCCTTCTGGGGGACCAAAGAATTTATATTCAAAATTTGTGAGTTTAGCCGAAGGGACTAGAATTTTCATTTTCTGACCCCCCCCGCCCCTTTTTTCGCCTGATATAATGTTTAAAACACATTTAAAAAAAATATTTTATGTTCTTTTCAAAAATATATTCAGTTTTTTTCTAGTTAAATTTTTTTGTGTTGGGTTTTTTGTTAATTTTAATAATTATTCACAGGTGATTGTCTCGATAAAAATGTATAATTACATTTTTATTCAATTTCCTTTTAATTATTAATTTTTTTTTTTAATTTTAAATTCCACTACAAATCATTACAAATATTATTATATATATATTAAAAGTTAGAAAATTTAATTGATTAAAAATTGAGTTTTAAATCCCACAATCGTATTTTTCTGTATTAGAATTTGGCAATTTAATTGATTAACTCAAAAATTGTTATTTAATTAAAAAAAATATTATACGGTATTTATTTATATTTATAACTTTTAAGGAGTTAGGTGTTGGTTCTAGGTGAAACATTTTAATATAATAATTTGTTTTTTTATACCTCTTCAAAATGTGGGTCTTTATACCCCATTGTGCTCATTTAATTAACCCAAATTAACCTTCAGAAAGTATAGGATTTGGTGGGGGGGGGGGGATCCGACTATTTCAGGCGCCAGAGAGTGGGGGTAAAATACGTGTCACAGAAACTTTGAACAAACCATAAATTATACTTGTGTTAAGAGGTGTTTTAATAAAGACATTTTTAAATTTGTAGGTTGATCCAACCAATGCTCTATTTACATTAGCTGAAACGCTTCATATGGATGCCCGATTTCAAATGGTGTCCCTTGGCCAGGGCCAGGCACCTGTTGCCACTAAACTAATCCTTCAGGGTGTCAAACAAGGCGACTGGGTATTTTTGGCTAATTGTCATCTCTCATTAACATGGATGCCTACATTGGATAAAATTGTCGAAACTTTACAGACATCAAATGTTCATCCCGATTTCAGGTAAGATAGAAATTACTCGAAACACTGCCTGCCTGCCGGGCGAGCCTAGTATTTAGTCCGGGAGCCTGGCCACACACATATTCTTCTTCTTCGAGTGCCATACCCGAAACGGGTGTCGGCTCCTCTCCACATATACCTGTGCTGAGTGTGTTTAGTTGTTTTACACAGATATACGGGACCTACTTTTTAACGCCGGTTCCGAACGGCTAATTTGGAGAGGTTACTAGGCAATTATACTCTTGGTAGGTTGCTATTACTTTCCAAGAGGAGGCGACTGCAAATATCTATCTGCCGAGACTCGGTCTCGAACCAGCGACCCAACACTCTAGCCACTGACCCACAGTTGCCTCTGGCCACATATTGCTACCTCCTAATCATAGAGTACATGGAAAATGTTTCTCAATGCTATTTACTTTACAAAAAACAATATGTAAGAAACCATATGTGGGGGCAAAAGTAGGTTAAGTACCATTTTTCGAAAAAGAGGACAAAAATTTTACTCATTAGGTATATGAAAAATTTCGGCTGGAATAACTCCGCATTGTATTATATAAATAAATTCCGGCTCATAAGAAACGAAATCCGGGGACTTTGTTGCTTCAAGAAGCGATTTAATTTTCAAAAATTAATCGAAATTTATCTTATAAGTAGAGACTGATTCCTATGCAATTGCATATTTTTTTCGTCGACACATACGACCCAGGAGATCAATTATCTATCCGAATCATGCATCTAGGATACTGTGGGTTAAATTTTATACTGCATATTTTTGCATATTTGAGCAATATTGCATAAAATTGCAAATTTGAAGGATTTCTTTTTTTTTTAATGATATTGATGTGAGAAGGAGATACACCAGAAGGTCCATCCCCTAAAGGCCTGTATGGGCTGGCCCCTCCATCGTGAAAAGAACAGAGTAGAAGGAAAAGAAGCTGGATCACTAGCCAAATCTCAGAAAGTTAGATATAGTCCAATTTACTAAGTTTTTAGGGACTTCGAGCAGTGGTAAATTCTCCGCGCGATAAATTAGGTTAAATTTATCTCCCACTTAATTTTTATTACCAGACCCTATACTTACAGAAAAAATGTCTGGGTATAGCCGGGAATCGAACCCGAGACCTCCGGGTTGCAAGTCAGTTACTCTGACCATTACACCAGGGAGGCTGACACTGTCATCTGATTGGCCATTCCAGTCCCTCCATTTAACATCTACCCTTTGTTACTTGTAAAAAGCATTTACATTGCGACATACCACCCGTCCTTAGTGAGGTCTTCGGACTGGTGCGCGATAGCGTTATTCATAATGCTGCCGATGCTACTAGAAAGATAACCAAACTTGATCATTTAGAGCAGGCTTTAACTGTAGGTCGCGACCCTATTTGGGGTCGCGAAACTGAATTTTGATGTAGCGAAACATAGGGCAACAATGACTTCTCAGTCAAAATGGGGTCGCCAATCAAAAAAGCTTAAGAAGCCCTGATTTAGAGGTAGTGAAAGTCTGACAATGTTTCTCGTAGGTGAACCTGCGGAAGGATCATTAACATGCTCAAAGCAAAAATTATAATAAATAAAAATAATACTTTCAAATAAGTATTAATAAAAAAAAAGGGTTTCCTCTTGTGAAACACCGCTATAACCCGTCAAAAACTCCTGTATTTAATATGTTTCACTATAAGCTAACACCGCTTACCCTAAATGTTATGCATATTTTATGGCATATTTTGGCACTTTTTACTGCATAAAAATCCGGTCTCTACTCAAAAGTCTAATATATAATATTACAAGTAACTAATTGAAGCTAAGATTATTTTTTTTGTGTAGAAAAACATAGAACAATTGCAGGAAAATCAAAATCGGTCGAGGGGGGGGGGGAATTGAAAATTTCACTCTCGGTATGCGAGTCTCACTTGCAGTTGTCCGTATTTTTTTATTTTATTTTTTAATAAATTTTTAAAAAGTACACATTAAACTACATATTAACTTAACAGATTCATTTTTATTTTCAGACTTTGGTTGAGTTCCAGTCCAAGTAAAGATTTTCCAATTTCAATATTGCAATCGGGAATTAAAATGACAACAGAACCACCCAAGGTATCTTATCTATCTATACGTTATTAGAAGTTGATAATTTAGTTTTAAGATTCTGTACAAACGAAATGATTCCGCGACATTTCAGCCCCTGACAAAATAGTCCCGACAAAACATCCCCCGACAAAATTTCCCACGACAAAATATCTCATGACAAAATAACCCTTCCCCGCGTGAATCGTATGAGTAATGCAAATCGACTCCGGTTCGGTTAATATATATTCAGTTCGGCTCGGTGACGCCAACTGAACCGTCTAATTGCCAGCCTGAAAAGGAGCTATACGAACCCAACCGAGCCCAACTGAATATATATTAACCGAACCTCCTAAAGTTTAGTCCGGGCGGGGTGTGTTTCGGGCTCCCATTTTTTTTCTAATCAATCACACATTGAAAACCGAACCAGCCAATCGTCGGGCGGGGTGTGTTTGGGGCGCTATATTTTCGCCCAATATAATAATAATAATTAATAACGATAATGATTAATAACACTTTTAATAAAGACTCAATAATTGTGTAATGTAAAAATAGACGATAAATAAGTAAATATAGAGGATAAATACTATATTATAGATAGTAAAAATAATAAATTGTTAGCTAGAAAATCTAACGACAGACAGCAGCACTTTCAAACGGCTAATTAGCCGCCAAAATATGAAAGTCTGTTTATATTATTCAAAGCTATGATTATAAGCTTCTCACTTAATCTCTTTTGTATTCTCCCTTATACTGGGGAATATTTTGTCGGGGGCTGAAAATGCCCGGTACCAAACGAAATATATAACTTAAAAGTTAAAATTGCCGTTAAGTAGGCCTGGTGCAACGATAGCAGAGTGGGGAAATTAATTTAAATAATAATATAAAAAAAATTAATTCCAGATTAAAGTGGACTCTATCTAGGTTTATTAGAATTTAATATAAATTGTTGATTACAAAATATGAATTTATAAATGATTACAAGTAAGTGATGGTAGAAATAACATAAAACTATTTACTTAAATAAAGATAAAAAGTTTGAAAAATGAATGTTAAAAATTCAGCTAATTGCAAGATACGAAGCAAAGTTTTATATATACTATATATATAAATTATATACTAATTGAAAGTAATAATATAATCAATCAAACTTTAAGATGAAGAAAATGGATGTTCACCTGGACTCCCGATCCAATGAGGTTATATTTGGTTTTCAAAAACCTTAGGTAATTCTTGAAAAACAGAAAATAAAAAAACATATAATTAATTAGCTTCTGCAAGACTCCAGAAACATGATTCAAAGACAATTAAGATGATAGGCCTTGGAGGGATTGGAGAACCAGTTCAGTTTTGTTAAAATTAATTAATTAACGCCAATCGCGTTTTTTAGCACAGATTGCTAAATAGATAGTCAGATAACCGTGAAGCGTTCAAAGAATTTAATCTATTTCCTATTTGGTTGTAAATCAAATAATAAACAAATAGAAAAACTCAGCATTAATCTCAAATTGATGAAAAATAAATAAATTTATGCTTACGCAGTATCTGGCTATGGAATTAATATGAATTTTGAGAGTGCTCAAAATTCATATTAGACTCCCACAGCGTAGGGTAAAATTAAAAGATACGAAATATTACGGTTCAGGCCGCTTTATAGGCAGCAAAGCATGGAACCAGAGAGAAAAGATAAAAATAGTCCCCAAAATTCAAGGTACACAGCACCACCTATAGTGGAATTCGAAATGGCGGTGAATTTCAAAAAGAATATTTCGAAAGATCAATTTGCTAGCACCAAGGCCCAAAGAAGGTCGATTGTTTGATTAAAACTCATTCGTAGTGGAGTTTCAAATAGGTTTCGGTGTAGGAAGCTAGAGGGAAGTTCTCCATATGGTTGCTGCCGAGGGGTGAACCGCGACCTAATATGCTGTACACCTACTTCCACTTGTACTTCCAAATATTCCAAGGACTTCCAAATATTTCCAAGCACTTTTAAATATTTCCAAGTACTTTCAAATATTTCCAAGTACTTCCTAATATTTCCAAGCACTTCCAAATAGTTCCAAGTAATTCCAAAGATTCCCAAGTACTTCCAAATATTTCCAAGTACTTTCAAATTTTTCCAAGTACTTACAAATACTTCCAAAGAGGTGTACACCTACTTCGAATCTGCGGATCACCCCTCGGTTGCTGCCAAGTGTGTGAATGGTCGAAAGATTTATCAAAATCCTTCTAGACGGCCATAGCGTCTCTTCGAACATTTGAGTAAATTATGCTTTCTATCAATCACCGTCAATGCTTGGCTAAAGCGTCAAACGGGTTTCTAAACGGTCAATCATGTTTAGCTCAATCGATTGTCTCAATCTTTTGATCAAAATAATTGACCGTCTAGGCCAGTGATGACGAACTTTTTGAGTTTGAATCGAATGTATCCTACGTTTGATTCAATCGCGAATCAAATGTAGATGATTTTTGTCAAATATTGAGTGAAAATAATATCTGAACTTATATATTTCTAACTTGAAATAATGATGTTAAATAAATTTATAATTTTTCTCATTGATATATCAACGAGAATTGTTTTGACTGCGCTTATTTGAAAAAGATATATATCTCGGGAGACTCACTGCGGATGCATGCTATTGGAGTCTGAGGAGTCTTAAGTCTGGACCAAGAGGGAAAAGATGTGATCACTTAGCTACAATCCAACGTCATTTCGCGTATAGCCCGCTAAATATATTCGGATGGATCACTAAGTGAATTTGAAATCTTAGATGTTATATGTTCAATCTCCCAGTCCAGAGCGCTCGGTCTATTAGCATGTATGTTAGATGCTTGCCATCGAATTTGATTCGCGATTGAATCAAATGTAGGAAGCTTTCGATTAATTGACATGGCAAGCATCTAACATACATGCTAATAGACCGAGCGCTCTGGACTGGGAGATTGAACATATAACATCTGAGATTTCAAATTCATTTGGTGATTCATCCGAATGTCATGCGGGCTATACGCAAAATGACGTTGGATTGTAGCTAAATGGATCACCTCTTTTTCTCTTGGTCCAGACTTAAGACTCATCATCAGCAGTAGTCTCGCGAGATATATATATTTTTCAAATAAGCGCGATCAAAATAATTCTCGTTGATATATCACTTCATTATTTGATATATCAATGAAAAAAATTATAAATTTATTTTTGAGTTTGGTGTGTCAAAATTCTGAAAAAAACTGACTTAATTCGGGTGTCGTGTCACATCTAGAAATATTCATAATTTGGTGATAGTTGCAGACCTAGTAAAAAAACAAAAAAATAAATATATTTTTGATATATTTATTTTAAAAACAAAACCAAAATTATTCTTTACATTAGTGACTTAGTGAATTAAGTGCAACCTCTGTTGACCAAAGACCATAAAACGATGCGTGTCACCCAAAATGGTTTAATGTCACCATTGAAGTGCATAGATTCGCCATCAGCGGTCTAGGCCCTACTTTAGAAGCAGACTTTAAATTTCTAAAAAAAAAAAAATATGAAATAGTATCATTAACTAAATCCGAGTTGCGATGGATAATTTTTATTACATGATAGAAGATTATTTATTAGAAAAAAAAGTCTGTAGTAATTTCTTAAAAAAAAATTTCTCTCATCGACCTTTTGAACATTTATATTTATTTGAATTTTTTTTCTTTCTAGGGTCTTAAATCAAACTTACAACGTTTGTATCAACAAATCACAGAGGACCATTTTGAAATATGCGAGAATAAATTTAAATATAAAAAATTATTATTTGCCCTCTTGTTTCTTTCATGCTGTGTTAATTGAACGGAAAAATTCCAACAGCTTGGCTGGAATATCGAATATCCATTCAACGATTCCGATTTCGAGGTTTGAAATTTTATTATTACCTATACTAATATTTATTAGTAATGTAGGATCTGTTGAAGCTTTTATTTTTGTGATTAATTTTATTAAGAGATGAAATTTTAGTAAAATCACACATACCTAATTAATTTATATAATTAATTATTTATTGAACACGAATAAATAATAAAATAAAACTACGACGTTTCGATCGACTTATTCTGCGATATTCTACACGAAAAAAATTACAATATTTTTCTTCCAAAGTAAAAGTGGGGTTTAAGTTCCTTTAAATCTGCCCCATTACGTCTGAGGATGTAGACCGCTCCTTTTCATCATATAAATCAATTATAAGTGACCGTAGACATAATAACCTGAAGATAATTTAGACAAATACTTGTAAACATAAATTAAAGTATGAGCACCCACTCCGATTTTAGGTTAACTAAAAAAATCGGTCTGGGTGCTCATAACCTGAAAGTTATAAATAAATTCCACAAATTCCTCATTCTTTCCATATCATTGAATGAATTTTATATATCACACACACACACACATACACACAATTCCACTATTTTAAATATTCAGTATTTACATATCAAATAGTATCTGTAAATTTTATACAATTCGTAGTATCCGCAAATAATTCCTTTACGATTTTAAATTTGTACTCATTTTCTCAATGTTTTTTTAATTTTTCTATTTATCACAAATTACTTGTATTTTGTTCTCTATAATTTTTATTAAGAAAAGGTGTAAGAGTTAAATAAATAAATAAATCTTATTTTCCTAGACCCGCTTAGAGTGCACAAAAGTTGTTGTAAAAATTTGGTAATCTAAAAGTACTTACAAATTTTGATTCCCGTTTCATTTTTTTTTTTTTTTTTTTAATTAAAAATTTTCGAAAATAATTATTTTTTTAAATTCTTCTAGATGAATTTTAATTTGATATATGGTAAAATTTTGATATATTGTTTTATTTATTTATTCATTTATTTATCAAGTTTCAAATATATTTATTTATTTTATTTAACAAATTGTAACAATAGGATTTGGGAGTCGGGTTGTCCGAGCTGGCTAAGACGCTGGGTCCGCTTCAGCAACGTTAATGACGATGTACAAGCGGGAGACCCGGGTTCGATCCTTTTTTAATTATAATTTGATATATGGTAAAATTTTGATACATTGTTTTATTTATTTATTTATTCATTTATTTATCAAGTTTCAAAGATATTTATTTATTTTATTTAACAAATTGTAACAATAAGATTTGGGAGTCGGGTTGTTCGAGCTGGCTAAGGCGCTGGGACCTGCTTCAGCATCGTTGATGACGATGTTCAAGCGGAGACCCGAGATCGAGCCTGGCTAGCATATAAAATTTCGACCGGCTAAAAACCCGGCTCCCTCTCTAACCCTACTAACACTTTACTGATGTTCTGTCTAAATGGGCTTTTGTTCCCGGTGACAATAAATAAAAAAAAAAAAAAATTAGGATTAGTTGGTCTCTATAATGTACAATTATTAGAATCACAACGCATTATTAAAACTTATAATATAAGCAAAATATGTTTATATTTATAATCTAAAATTAGCTTTTAATATATTCTAATATTACTTTGAGTTTTGAATTTTAAGGAGGTCCTTTCGCCACTAATGTTATATAAAAAATATTAGATTATAACTATAACTTAATTTTTATTTATAATATGTAGTTTAAGTCTCTATGTTTTGGTGAAGTTTCAATCACACATTACCGTGCAAATTCTTTAAAAATGTAAACATTATCTCAGAATCTTATGGAAAATTACAGATCTTGACACTCTTGGATTATACTACTATTAGTTGATTAGATGAAGTTAAAAAAATTAAAAATTAGCTTTTTGAAACATGCGGGTTTCCTTTTTTGCAATAAAATATACAATTCTTATGAGCAAATAATCGAAATTATAATAAATAAAATCTTTTTATAAAAAAATCTTAAAACATTCATTTAAAACCAGCAAACGTTTCGAGAGAATTTCTATATTTATGAAATTAATTTTATTATCATTTTCTGATTCATTCGCCTGACGCTTTCTCTTACGAGATGCATGCAAGGTATTATATTAAGTCCCTATTAATACCATCACTAAAAAGAGAAAAATAAAAATAAATTTTTATAAAAAAAAATAAAACCCACTTCAAAAAATTAAATGCTACAAATAAAATAATAATAACTTTAAAAATCAAATAAAATACACTAAAAGGTATAAAATAATTATCTTTATTTAGTTACAACTAACGATCGAAATATTAACATGAAATCACTTTTTGAAGTCGGTGCCAAACATATACATTTTATGAATCGCACTCGACGGATCTTACTTAGTACGTTTGGCGGGAACGCTCGCTTATAGGTATAGTTTGTTTGGCACCGACTTCAAAAAGTAATTTCATGTTAATATTTCTTCGCTTAGTTGTAACTAAGTTAAATAAAATAATTATTTTATACCTTTTAGTGCATTTTATGTGATTTTTAAGTTATTATTATTTTATTTGTTGCATTTAATTTTTTTGAAGTCGGTTTTATTTTATTTTTTTACAAAAATTATTTTTATTAGTGGGTCGATTTTTTTGCACCGTATTGTATGATTAACCGAGGAATTCGCTTAGATATTTACTTTAAAAAATCACATAAATGCTATGTTTGGATGTAAACATAAAAACTCTTAATACAACGCATTGCTAAATCATACAAGACTTATTATCAGCTGATTTGAATAAATCAAACTAACTTTTGTATTTAATTATTTTTTAACTTTATAATACAGGGTATGGTCAAGTATTGTAATCGTGCATGAAAAAAGTGGTTTTTTCTTTCTTTTTTTCGAAATATCTCAAAAACTGCAGATACTATTTAGATTAAAAAAATTGAGCCTTAGCCATGGCATTTCGCTCTACAAAAATGCTCAAATAAGTGAACATCGAAAAAATTATATTTTTCAAGATAATAATTGTTTTGTCAAAATGTCTGTTAGTCTGTGCGTTACCAAATTTTTGTGGACAAGCTAGCTTAAAAACTAGTGAGAATATCGAAACCAAATTTCACACGTAGTTTTGGTGGATTGAGATTAAGAGCTGATTAAATTTTGGTGCATATCGACCCAAAATTAAGGGCGGTGGAGGGGGGTTAAAAATTAAAAATCTAGGCCATTTGAGCAAACTCAAACAAATTTTGTATACATAATCAGTGGACCCCCAGAAGTCTAAAAATGCAAAAACTAACTGCCCAAAATGGGGGGGGGTCAAAAAATTAAAATCTTGGCCATTTACCAAACTCAACCAAATTTTGTATACATAATCAGTGGGACCCCAGAAGTCTAAAAATGCAAAACTAACCCTCCTCCTCCTACATGATTATAAATAATTTTAGGGGCCATGTTGTATGGTGTAAAAGTCAAGTGTATGGCCACATCAGAACACGTCAGCTTATTTATAATTGTTTTTATTTCCAACATCATTTACGGATTTCATACTATTTATTTTTTAATTCTATTATTTTTCATTTGTATTTTAACTTATTTTATTAAATATTAGATAACTAGACTTCTTTTGACTCAACTAGAGAGAAAGGACCTCCTTAAACGTTGGTTTGTGTAGAGGGTATAGAGGGTAAGTGATAGTCGTGTGGTGTGAATTGTACTCGTCGGAATTTTTATTTTTTTCTAAAGAAAATAAATTTTTAGATTTCTGGAAAATCTTCTCTCAATCTATTTGGATGAATATGAACACACCCCCTGGGGGCTTTGAAGTATTTAATTGGCGATGTCATTTACGGGGGTCATATTACAGACAACTGGGACCGCAGGCTCATCAACACTTATGTGGATCAATATTTTTGCGAAGACTCGTTGAATATTCCTTTTTTCAAGTAAGTATAATTTGTCATATTTATTATAGCTTAAAATATTTTTACTTTACCATGGTCAAATATTATAATCGTGCATATAAAAAAAGTGTCTTTTAAGCTATTGCATAGCTTTTATTTCGGGCTTTGAGCGCGGCGACCGAATCAAGAAATTCCGTAACGAAAATAAACCTAACACCCCCCACTCCGACCGGCTCTAGGGCTCCTTATATAGAGTGTGCATGCGTGATATTAACTTTCTATTTGGCCACAGATATCGTTGCTGATTTCGCGCTCTTTTTAACAGATATTTGAAAATAAAATATACATTCTAAATTCCAATTACATTCTTTATATTTATTATTTATTTAATTGATAAAATAAAATAAACTGCAACGGATCGTTGCTAAACTTTATCCAAATTCATTTGAAATATTAATATGTTTATTCCTTTATTATTAATCAGATATCACTTTTGCAATTTTTTTTTTAATATATGAAAAAACGGCTCAAACTATTTTAATCACAAAAATTGAGCAAACTTTTTGGTCTACAAGAAAGCCTTTTAGAGTGAACTTCGAAAAAATTATATTTTACAAGCGAGATATTAATTATTTTAACTGAAAAGAAGTAATGAAGAATAATTAAGGTAGTTGTTTCGCGACAATACTAGCAAAAAGTTAATGCTAGAGTATATATTGATAGAACAGACAATAAGGATTCATAATTCATAAGCCCAAAACTTTTTGCTGTTTATGTACCACTAGCAGCCAATCCCGTACTCGTTTGACAAATCTGGCAACACCGAGCTTGTATTTATTTTATCATAGAAATGTCAGATAAAGTACATTATAAAGGAAGATTTATAAAACAAAAGGTTTTTAATAAGCGATCGAAACCTATTGCGACAATGGCTGAAGCGAAAAACGTCATAAAAGTACTAATGTAAACCCACTATTTAGGTTAAATAAATGCGTTGTTGCCAGCTTGTTTTTAATGTAAATTTTTCATTATACATTTTTACTTTATCCAATGCGAAGCATGGGTAAAGTATTGTAATCGGTCTGGCAGCAAGCGTGGCTTCAAAGGGTCCTCAGGTAAAGACTACGGAACCCATGGACTCAATTAAAGTCACAAATTGTAGTATTCAATTAGGTTGAATTTTAGCACGTGACGGTTTTGCCAAAAATTACATGGGGTCTCGTCGAGAGCCCAAAAAGTGCTCAAGCTTGAGTTGTTTGCCATAAAAGAATTTAGTCTTTTTGATTTTAAGTCGATTCTTCCACGTTTTCAGTAGAGGTTGCCATTAATAGTCAAAACATCAAAAATGGAATGCAATAAGGTTATTCCTCTAGTATTAGACAAGAATCGATCGTTATTTTTGATTTTAAGTCGATTCCTCCATGTCTTCAGCAATGGTTACCAATAATAATCGAAGCGTCAAAAATCTAATGTAGAATTATTATTCCTCAATTAATAGATGAGAATCAATCGCTATTTTTGATTTTAAGTCGATTCCTCCATGTCTTCAGCAATGGTTACCAATTAAAACCGAAACGTCAAAAATCCAATATAAAATGGTTATTCCTCGACTATTAAATGAGAATCGATCATTATTTTTGAATTAAAGTCAACATGAACTGCAAATTGCAAGTGATATCTGATTAATAATAAAGAAATAAACATATTAATATTTCAAATGAATTTGGATAAAGTTTAGCAACGATCCGTTGCAGTTTATTTATTATTTATTAATTATTATCTCAGAAACTGTGTTGTAATTATGAATTAAAATTGTCTTAAAATATGTATTAGTTATTGTTTAATGTTGGTTTAGTTTTTTATAACAATGCTAAGAATGGTTTCTTAATTATAATTAAATATGTATGTAAACTTTCCGAAATACCGTATAGTGCAATGTATAAGAGTCTGAAAAACTCTATTTTTGAAATTTAATATCTCCGGAACTATATTGTTCATAAATTTCGTTTTGCCACCAATCGATTTAATTTAGAAGTATTTAAATAATAATCTATCTAAATTTCAAAAAAAATCATAAGAAAACCCATTTGGCGGAACAATTACATTAAGAAATAAACAAATTTTCAATTAGTCTTTTCTTCTTGTCATTAGATATTCAAAACGACCTTATATCATTTGGTTTGCCTACCCCACAGACGTTCCCGTCAATTTGCTGTTAAAGGGGACAAGAACAATTTGGTTACACGCTTCCTTCGTTGTTTGACCTTTCAAACCCTGAAGAAGGAGTGAAGATCCTCCGAAATGTCAGTTTTCATGAGAATGAAAATAATATAATATATTGTTCATAAATTTCGTTTTGCCACCAAAATCAATGCAGAAGTATTTAAATAATAATCTATCTAAATTTCGAAAAATCATAAGAAACCCCATAATGGTGAAACAACTACCTTAAATCTAATTAATTAATTGCTGAATTATGAATTTGTTTTGTTTACAATATTTTATTGATTATTTATTTGTATTGTTGAAAAAGTAAATAAAGCTAAATTTACACCTTTATTTTAGCTCTTCTTTATTTTTCACTATGTATATTACGATATAGCAGCTACTAATTCTAATTATACAATCCAATTGTTTTTTTCCTAAAAAGTTGTTCCTTTTTAAAAGAGTTATCCAAAAATAGACCACTCGACTCATATTATTCCCATTGGAAATTTTAAAGTTATGTCCTAATAGACATTCTTCCGGTTAGTTACGGAAATGAACAAAGTTCAAGTAAGCTTTGATAATAATTTAATTTTTTGGCCATTTTTGAAACAGCTTCCAGTAACAGGTGGTTGGAATCACCCTGTATATTTAAAAGGGGGTCTCGATTTTCAGCTTGGCAAAGTTTTTAATTATTGTTTGGTGAATTATATCCATATTTTAATTAGTTTACAAAATATTACGAAATTGAATAAATAAATTAATTACAGAGTTTTATATTAAATAAGACGCACGTTTCCTCACTTTATTTGCGACTTCTTCAGCGACTTATTTTTTAATTATTTTTCTTTTTTCATTTCTAAAGATTGTCAACGTTGGAATCCTATTACATTCCACGGGATAGTGTACTTGAACATTATTTTGATTTTATATCATTATTACCGGCTGTAGATCGTCCGGAAGCATTTGGACAACACCCGAACGCTGATATAACATCGCTGATTAGTGAACAACAACTTTTATTTCAAACTTTGATGTCTCTGCAAATGCAAAGCGCAGCTGAAGATCAACAATCAATGGAGGAAAAGGTTCATTTATAATCTAATACATTATTTATTTACAGTAATACACCCTGCTTAACGTGAAGAAGACATTCCAAATTTTCATAACGTTACAAGAAATTACGTTAAACGGGGTATGTCTTTGCAAAAATATCGGATCGGTGAAAAATAAATATACACTTTATTACATCATAGGATGGAATTCATTTAATATATTAATATATAACTTAGAATTATATAAATAACTAACTGCAAGCCTCGCCTTCGACGGCCCTCTTGCTAACCAGAGGGCACGCCCCTGGAGCCCCAACCCACGAACCCTACTCCCACCCACCACACCTCCCGAAACCCACCCAGCACCCAAACAATCCGCCCCACACCCCATCCACGCTCGGACCCCCTCCCGTACCGACCCCACTACGCCTCTGGGCCCTCACCTGAACCCGCCATTCCACCAACCCTGCACCACCATCCCGCAAACCCATCCACCTCGTGCCCTCCACCCCCGCCTAGTCCCCTGAAACCCCACCCCACCCCCGCACCCAGTTTTTGCATTTCTAGCCTTCTAGTGACCTACAGATTATTTATACAAAATTTGGTTGAGTTTGGTCTGTTGAGGGTGTCGATGTAGGGTGTAAATGTTTTCTCACTTGTTGCTGCCACCACGGACAACGTGAAGTGAAGTTGAAGATTGGTAGGTTTTTAAGTGATTTATTCATAAAATGTTAAAAGTACAACTTGGCGTATGATTTTATAAAGTACTCTCTAGCTGAAGGTTAAATTCAACAAGTGATATACAAAATTTGGTTGAGTTTGTTCCAAGGGCAAGAATTTACATTTTTTCACCCTCCCCACCTTTTTGGGTGGTTTTTGGAGTGAATTTTAAAACAAAAGTTGTCAGAAATAACATCCTACAACTTTTTCTTATAATAAAATTTGACTTAGAGTTAATAAATTAGGAGTTATTTGATAATTTTCACATTCGCGCCGCCCCCCCTCCCCCCATGGGGTCAAAATATCAAAACGTTATATAGCTATAAACGTAAGTTAGAAGACATCTGATGGAATATGATATTTCATAATAATCCCTTCAGCAGTTTTTATTACGTGAATCGCGAGCAACTTTTTCGCGGAAACCACGCAAACATACAAACATACAGACAGGCGGAAATTTTGTTGAGAGTGTTTTCGTTCATAATTTGCTTGAAACGTGTGCAACCAAAATTTGGCGTGATTTGGAGCAATGTACAGACAAAACATTAATTTTATATATATAGATACAAATGCTTAAAAATTACATAAATAGATTTCAATCACAGGTGCGGTCTATATAATTATTTTATTAAATTTGAAAAAAAATTTCATCAATTTTTAAAAAATAAATATTTAAAATTTGAATAAGGTTACCCGAAATAATGAACATTTTTACTGTCCACTCTTCAAATTTTTCATCCGGGTGTCGCCTATCGGAAAAAAAGATGGCGCAGCCACTGATGGCGCAGCACTGGCGCTAAAATCTTTTTGTTAAGAGATTGGCAGATTTTAAATTATAATTATTTTCAGATATCAATTCAAAATTCTCTCTGTTAATTTAAATATAATTCCAGAAACGAGAGAGCCAGGAATTAGGGTGACACTTGGTCGATATAAAAGCTTTTTTTTAATATATATTTTTCATATCTGATTCTAATGTATATGTATGATTATTATGTTTGCAGGTGATCCAGTTAGGCTCTGATGTATTAAATAAATTGCCGTCCCTTATTGATGAAGAAAGTTGCGATCGGAATATTGGAAAAGAGAAAACACCTTTGCAAGTTGTTCTACTACAAGAGGTTGTTACTATTCATTTGAAAAATATATATATATATCCATCAGCTCCCTCACCCACAAAAATAATGCCTCCAGTTAACGTTTTAACCCTCCAAAAATGGGTAATTACAATACTATATAACAGGGGTGGCCACTAACTTAACTTTTGGGAGCCGCAAATTTATAAAATCATAAGTTTCCTGAATTTGATTCGATCGCGAATCGAATGCAGATGATTTTTGTCAAATATTAAGTGAAAATAATATCCGAATTTATATATTTATTTCTAACTTGAAATGGTGAAGTTAAATTTCTCATTAATATATCAAAAGAATAATTAACATTGAAGGAGACAATAAAGAGTGTGTCTTCTGCTGGAATTATAAATTTTATTTATTTATAATGAGACTATAGTTTCGAGGGCTTCTGCCCTCTTCATCAGTCTATTACAATGGATTCACAGGAATTAATTTATGAATTCATAAATTAATTCCTGTGAAAATAAAATTTATAATTCCAGCAGAAGACACACTCTTTTATTGTCTCCTTCAATATAAAAAATTCTGCTACTCTCGGTACAAAAACTTCTCAATTTAATAATTAACATATTAACGAGATTTGTTTTGATCGCGCTTTTTTAAACAAGATATATATCGTGAGACTACTGCTTGTTGAGGCTATTGGAGTCTGCTGAAGTCTTAAGTCTGGACCAAGAGAGAATGAAAAAGATGTGATCCATTTGGCTATATTCCAGCATCATTTCGCGATTGGCCCGCATGACACTATTTTACATCAAACACTTGTATGGATTACCAAATGACTTTGAAATCTGAGATGATATACAGAGTGATTCACGGTCGATGGAACGTTAGACTTTTATGGAAAACGGAACGTAGGATTTTTCTGAAAATTTAGCACCTTACATTTTCTTACCTGTTTTATCGATCTAAAATATTTTCACCATTGCGACGTTTCGGCTTCCATCGAAAGTCTTAGCAATTTTATTTTTAAATAGAATCACCCCGTATATTAAGACGTTTCTTAGAACCGCCCTATTATTAAAACACTTTTTTTGTTAATATTGTCCTACATCTCTATTGGTTTTTGAGATAAAAAACAATTTGTGTTAAATATATAAATAAAAAAATATGGCCCCTAATTAAACTTCAATAAATTAAGTGCTCTCAATTCTATGAAAAGTTGGTATTTTGGTAGTAGTTTCAGACAGGACTCGAAGTGTTTAATCTACGCCAAAAAATCGACTCTACATTATACGGTGTGCTAAAATAAGCATGACATCGACATTCATAAAAGGGGTCAAAAAGTTCATTTTTTCAAACAAGACCCCACCCATATATACGTCTACAAGGAATTGACAGACGAAGAAAAATGCTTTTACAGACGACATATCACGTCCCAAGGGCATAAAACTTCAAGTTTTTCTTAACAGAACCACTTATTTCGTGAAAAATTACATTCAATGAATTTAATTTTAACTCAACCATGCAAATATCAAGATTAAGGACAGGTTTGAGGATCTATTTGCAAACAACTATATAAACAGTTTGATCGATCGATGTTCAAAAAAATCCTCCAAAACGACAGCAAACATTGATTATTCAAAACGAAGTTCTTTTGAAATTATTTATTTTATACTATAAGCAACTCCTGTTTGTTAAAAATAATTATTCAGACTTTGACATATTAATGAGAAAATTAGACTCCCATCATTCAAGCCAGAAGACATATGAATTCAGATATTATTCTCTCACTTAACATTTGACAAAAATCATCTCGCATTCTGATTTCGCGACCTGAACCAAAATGACAGAAAACTCATGATTTGGCTCAACTAATGGCAAACACCTAACATACGTATTAACAGATCAGGCGCTCTGGACCTGGGAAGATCGAATACATAACATCCTGACAGATTTCAAATTCACTTTGGTGATCCCATACCAGTAAGGCTGATATGAAAAGCTGCCATGCGGGCCAATCGCGAAATGATGCTGGATTGAGGAGCCAAACGGATCCACATCTTTTTTCATTCTCTCTTTGTCCAGACCTAAGACTCTAGCAAGGACTCCAACAGGCCTCAATCCAGCAGTAGTCTCTGCGAGGCATATCCTGAGTCAAAAGTCGCGATCAAAAACTGAGTTCTCGTCAATGCAAGTTGGACCATTCCTTTGATATATTAATGAGAAAATCAATCCTCACTATTTCAACCGTTCCTTCGGGCAAGACTCGCGCGCACGCGGAAGTTATTCCCAAAATTACGCGCGCATGCGCTATAAGTACATAATCAACATACGCGCGCGTGAGTTATCGAACATTTTCATAATTATTTGAACTTCTAGAAATTTCAATTGACAAAAAGTTCTATTCACACATCAAAAAACAAACAAAATTCAAACAAACTGGATTTTTATCTAGCCCTAACATGGTGACTAAACACACTTTAGAACAGCGGCTCTCAACCTTTTTAGGCCTGCGGAACAGTGAAATTTGTAAAAAAATCGCGGACCAGTGGATATTTTTTTGACAACACCAAAACCACTAGGTATCAAAGAACCACTGACGATGGAAAGTTACTAGTAACATTTTTATCATCGGCCTACTCAGCAATGACATTTAAAAGTAAACGCATAAATGACATATGTACAAATAATATAACGGACTAGTAAAATTTCTCCTGCGGACCCACTGGTGGCTCGGTTGAGAATAGCTGCTTGAGAAGTCAACACACAATATTATAAATGAGGTAAGGAAAAACAAAAAATGCTAAAAAATTAATAAAATAGGATGCATGAATTTGTCAAAGTAGCGAGCGGGTCTAAACAAATGCGTGAGTTGGTTCAAGTGTTGTTTGCAAAAACCAAAAAATTCTTTAAATGACATAATTCTGAAAAACTCCCGTGCGCGAGTCTCCATAGCAAGGGTAGTCATATAAGTGATAGAAATAATTTATTTATGAAAATTATTCCTTTTTGGGAACCCTATTTTTTAACCGACTTCCAAAAAAGGAGGAGGTTCTCAATTCGACTGAATTTTTTTTTTTTTTTTTTTGTTTTAGATATCTCGGTTTAATCATCTCCTAGATCAGATTAAAGTATCGCTGAATGATCTCAATCAAGGGATTAAAGGATTTATTGTAATGTCAGAGGCACTGGATCAAATATTTCGATGTATTTTTGAAGGACGTGTCCCGCCCCCGTGGTTGACTCGGTATAATTAATTTTTGATGTCTTTTCAATTACTATTTTTAGAAATATATTGTTTTTTTTTGCTTTATGTTTATGTTATTATATTGTACTTAATCTGTTTAACAATATAGCTTATCCCTTCGCTTAAAATTTGGGCTCGTGGACACGTGACTTGGTCGCCCGTCTCAATCACTTTCAACAGTGGGCGGAAACGCTCAAGGAGCCGTTGTTCTTCTGGATTTCTGCATTCACATTCCCAACTGGATTTCTCACAGCTGTATTACAGGTGAGAATTGAGGGGGTCGGCAAGTATTAGATTCATTAAAGAATGTTATTATTTTGTAAATTTTTTCTATGAAAATCTCAAGTGGGTCTTTTACTATTATTAGGTTGGTAGACAAATAATTTCATTCTTTTAACAGTTGAACTTTGAAACTGCAGAGTAGCCTGAAGCTTCACCTGAGTCGATGACGGCAACCAAATTAAAAAAAATACAAAGATATATAGTACATGCGCCTCTTCCGACCCCCTGGACCCCCCCCCTAGCTTTCTAGAGGTCCCACACATGGTGAGGATGTTTGTTCACTCGTACATCAACCTGCCCACATTCGTTCTATGTTGCTAAACATTGAGGAAAAATAAGAGGCGATCTGTGGGATCGGTGGACAGAGTGCTGGCTCAGCTGATTTGAAGATCGCTGGTTCGAGACCTGAGTCCTCGGCAGACAGAGGCTTGCAGTCTGCCTCCTCTCGGAGAGTAATTGCTGCAAACCCACCGAGAGTATAATTGCCTAGTGAACCTCTCAACGAATTAGTCCGTTCGGAACCGGCGTTAAAAAGTAGGGTCCCGGGAGATCTGTGTAATCACAACCAAACACACTCAGCACAGGTAGTATGTGGAGAGGAACCGACACCCAGCTTTCGGGTAGGGCACTCGAAGAAGAAGAAGATAAAAAATAAATAGGAAAATAATAATAAAAAAAGTAACTATACTGATCCAAATGCAGAAAGAATCATTCAAATCGGTTCATAAACAAAGAAGTTATGCCTGAACCTTAGACCATGAAATATATAGACACTCCCTGGTGTCGATTTGGTGAGGCCAGCATCAACTAAAGAATGTGACGTCATCTGTAGGTAGGAACACCCAGAAATAGACACGGCCACTATAGGAATTATTATACATTGAGATAAATTTATCGTAGTTTAGATTATTTATTTTGATTCCAATAATCGCAAATTAATATTACCAAAATATTTATCCGAGAACGTGACGTCATCTAGTAGGCGATGTTGGCCTCACTTCACTCTGTGGGAGAGTAGCAGAGGGTGTGTCTATATATTTCATGGTCTAAGGACTGAACAAACATTACAAAAATAGGTCCAATACCAATGAAAAAAAACGGAACCAATCGGAAACTAGACTGAAGCCAATGCAAAAAAATCATCAAATTTGGTTTACAATTGGCGAAGATATCAGGTAACATAGACATTAATAGAGAAAAAAATTCAGTCGAATTGAGAACCTCCTCCTTTTTTGAAGTCGGCTAAAAACACCCAGCTATGAGCTCAATATCTTCAAAAACTAGAAGATCTGAAGTCGTTGTGCCTAAGCCAGCCCCAAAGTAAAAATCTCCAATTGATATGGGTCAAATTTCGAAAAAATTGAAAATCCCTTCCTGAGAGATGCCAAAAATAGACTCCGTAGGTACCTGAAATTGAATGCTAAATTTTAAAAACCCGAAGAGGTAGAGCACTTTAAAATTTTCAAAAATTTACCTCAAAATGACTATATATATCTCTCTTTCAGGGACAATAGAGCAAATTGCTCAAAAATGTTTTTTTTTTGTATGTTAATATTTCACATTTCTAAGCTAACCCCATATCGATATCTTTTCTGATTTAAAAGATCTTTAAAAACAAGGATAACATATTTTAGAGGTCGAATTTCAAAAAAAACTTTCTTAGTGGTTATCCATGGCATTATAATCAAAATTTCAGCCCTTTAGGTACATCGGTTTGCTCTGTCACACTGTCATGGTACTGTTTTATATAGAGAGAAGATTTGCTCCAAGCAGAGGACAACCTCATTGATTTTTTTTTATGAATCATCAACTCTGCTACTCTCGCAAAACATCATCATCATCATCATCATCATCAGCCTGTCGATAGCGACAATCCACTGCTGAATATAGGCCTCTTCCATCAAATGGAAGGGTTGGCATTAAGTCACCACGCTTGCCAGACGGATTGGTGACTAGGAATCAGATTATAGCCGGTCAAATATCAATGCAGGGACTCGGACTCGAACCCGGGACTCCTGCTTAGAAGCCTAATGTCTTAAGCTCTCGGCGAATGATTCCCTCGCAAAACATATTAAGCTGAAATTAAGAAGTTTTCTAGCTCAAAACAAAAAATTGCCATATCACTAAAATTTGCTGCTTTAGTAGTTGCTGATTCTTGAAAAAGTCTTCACTTTATCGTTAATTTTAAATTGATTTACTCAATATATTGTTTATTTTTTCTAGACATCTGCTCGGCGTATGAATGTCTCAGTTGATTCACTTTTATGGGAATTCACAGTCTTTGTCAGCGATGAATCCCTTGTGATCGACCCTCCTAAGGTAGGTCTATGCAACCTGTTACTTAATTTTATATTATTAGATGGATATAAATATCAAAAACAATTTCATCCGCAATAATATTTTTGAATCCCATTTTGAAATTGAGAAATTTCACTTTGGAATTGATTCCACAGGGCTATAATGAAAAAGTTGTTTGGATAATTAAGGGATTCTTATAGATTTTCGCCTACTATATCCAAAAATAAATTCATATAAATTCGATAAATTTAGATTTAAGCATGCTTTGGTAAACTTTAATGCTGGCAAAACACAATGCTGTCTAAATTCTAGGCGCTTAGATAGGAGCCTTCCTGAAATTTCCATTGATTCGATCTCATTGGAATTCCGTAATAAAATATCAATATTAGGTGTCCCCTTAGGCTTTGAACTTTCTTGGAATGACCATATTATCTCAGTAGCAAAAGCTGCAGCATGTAAGCGTGGCTTTCTTTTCCGAACCAAACGCTTTTTTACCCCCACTCAACTCCTTATATATATTATACAAGGCGGATTATACTTACGAGAGAAGTCGAAAAATGGGTCAATCAATGGTTTTCTTCCAAAGTCCAGCAGTTTTTTTGGAAGGAAATCCACCAATTACCAGAAAGGTTGTCAAAAATTGTAGAAAGTGATGGAGAGTACTTTGAATAAAATATTATTTTTTTCCTATTTAAAAAAAGTGTTTTATTTTCATAAAAAAAGGATCATTTCATATGCATACACCTGGTAACCGCATTTATCTTTTAAATTAGAAATAAAAACCCTAATACACAGGTGGGAGTTTACGTTCGTGGTTTGTACCTGGAGAGTGCCGGCTGGAAAAGGAAGAAATCCTTTTTGAAAGACCCCCATCCGATGCAGCTCGTGATTCCGATGCCCGCCATTCACTTTAAACCTGTGAAACAACTGAAGCAATCCAATATCGGTAAGAGAACAAGCAAACAAACTTGCTTCTATTTTTATTTTTTACAAATGCTAACGGTACAAATTTTATTGTTTTAGTTTTGTATGATTGCCCTGTATATTATTATCCAATTCGGTGCGGGTCAACTGATCGAGCCAGCTACATTGTGACGGTGAAATTGAATTCGGGGAAAGAAGTTCCCGCCCACTGGGTCAAACGGGGAACTGCCCTGCTCCTGAGCCTCTCCACCTGAATCAAATAAAAAATATATATTAATTTATTATCGATATTAAACTAAATTATCTAAAAATGAAAAGTTTAATTATTGTTTTCATTATTTTTTGAAAAATTATTAATGTACTTAAAAATATTACATGTACGAGGATAAGTCAAAAATTACTTACACTTTTCGTTTTGCAACTTTATTAAACTAAGATAGGTGTACAACAGATACATTATTTTTCCTTTAGCAATGCACTTGGTCCAGCGAGCCACATGCTTCCGGATGTCTTCCTGGTAGAAGGTTTTCGGTTGGTCATGAAGCCACTTTTGCAATGCATCCCGAACGTCCATGTCTGAGGCAAATCGACGACCTCTCAAAGCTTCCTTGAGCGATCCAAAGAGATGGAAGTCTGAGGGAGCGAGATCTGGACTGTATGGAGGGTGTTCCAGGGTCTCAAAGCCGAACCTGTTTATTGTTTCTAATGATGGGCTGTGTGCATCCAGGCGTTGTCTTGCAACAACAAAACTTTGAGAGTAGACCACGGCGTTTGTTTCGAATCGCTGGCTTCAGCTTATTGGCCAACAAATCACTGACCTCGCACTATTTACGGTAGTCCCTCTGTCCAAGTAGTCGTCCAGTATAGGGCCTTTTTCATCCCAAAACAGGGTTAGCATCACCTTTCCAGCAGATGGTGAGGTCTTGAATTTTTTCGTTTTAGGGGATCCTGGGTGTTTCCACTCCATACTCTGGCGTTTCGATTCGGGCTCATAGTGATGAACCCACGTTTCATCAACGGTCACTATTCTGCTTAAAAATGCGTTTCCTTCCGCGTTGAAGTGATCCAATAAACGTTGGCAGATGTCCAAACGTTTGGTACAATCTGATAGCGAAGGTGACATGCTTATGCTGTTGTAGCTAGACGACAACTGACGCGATCGTGATTAAATTCCGTACACGTGACCACAGACGCGCAAACTCAACGCATGCGCATGCGGCCGCCTCCTATCTTAGTTTAATAAAGTTGTAGAACGAAAAGTGTAGGTAATTTTTTACTTATCCTCGTATATGTATTAATATATCCTATCCAAAACATTTCTGTGAAAAACAGACTATGTTCGATCAATGAGTGAAATCTAGGGTGTTGGCCAGTCATTATACCAGTGGCGTATACACGGGGGTATAGGGGTCAGAACCCCCCCCCCCTGAAGCAGGCCCTATCTATCTGTCAAATCTAAAGTTAAGTAAACAGCAAAAATGAAAAATACATTTTGGTGTTGGGAAGATATTGGTTAATAGTCCAGTCAAATTAGACCAATTTTCGACAAATAAAAATATTAATTCGGCAAAGATCTGAATTTTTGTATACATGCTTTTGTATCTCTAATACTTTAGCTGTAATCCGACGTTGAATAGAGATGAATTTTCTGAAGGTAGGATAATAATATCGATTTAAAGTTCTCTCATCTGCAGGCGCATATACAGGTGTTTCTGAATGATACTAAATATTTTAAGGAGTGATTTTCATCAAAAATTAAGTGAGAGTATTTCATATAATTTTTTTAAACCTCTTCCTCCCAAATTGCAGCCTAACGGCTGCAGCCCTAACTTTAGAGGTATAACTTGGAGGGAAGGGAGGTCTGAGCAAAAAATTATATGAAAGACCCACTTAAATTTTGCTGAAAAATCATGTACATTGAACATACTGCTAACAGTTCAGAACATCTAGTTAATCGCCTACAATGAGAGATCTTTAAATCAACATCTTTAAAACATAAGAAAATTCTTCTCTAATTCAACGTCAGATTACAGCTAAAGTATTGGAGATACAAAAGAACACTACGTTTTTATAGGAAATTTAATAAACTATACTGACGGTTCAAAAAATCGACCTACTAATAAAAACTTTATTAAATAGCAAATTATTTTTAAAATTTTTACAAATATTCATCTAATTTGTTCCATTAACTCTTAAACTAACATATTCAATAGATATTGTTGATAATTTTTGAATTTTATAAAAAAGTAAGTGAAATTAAATTAAAAGATACAATTACAAATTATCATATTTTCTCAATATCACTTTACATTTAAATAAAGTTTTAATAAAAGATCAAATTCCATTTAAAATATCAATAAAATGAATAATTTTGAATTAAGCATCATTGATAGAAAGATAAAATATACAAAATGATATTTCTGAAGTTCAAGCAGTTCAAATTGTTATGTGCCTAATTAATCAAGGGCTAAGTCAACAACAAGTGGCAAGTACACTTGCAATAGCTCAATAATTTCAATATAATGATAGTATGGTCCTCTAAAAAAATTAAAAATGATTTACTATTTAATAAAGTTTTTATTGGTGAATCCATTTTTTGCATTTGCAGTGTATATTTTTTATCTGAACAATTCTTTGTATCAGTTTGAGTTGACGAGATATAGGCAATGAACTGGAAAAAGTGTTATCATTTTTCCTAGATTGCGGCTCGAGCACAACCAGGTTTTAACGGTGACTTTTAGGGCCGGTTGTATGTCGCAAAGTAAATGCTTTTTACAACTAACAAATGATGGTAAATGGAGGGACTGGGATGTCCAATCAGATGACAGACACTGAAAGTTCCATCCAGTTCTTCCATTTACCATCTACCCTTTGTTAGTTGTATAAAAGCATTTACTTCTACGCTAACCGTCTATAGTGTGTTCAATGGGAAGCCAAAATAAGCATATATCCCAAAATTCAGATCTTTACCGATTAATAATGTTTTTTCCCAATTAACGGGACTAAAATATTAATAGTACCTGGAGCCACCGAGCGATTTTCGGCAACTTTTTGCTTCAGTTAAAAGTTATATATTAATATTATTTTTAATTTAAAATTCTGATAAAAACCACCCCAGCACCTCACCCCCTGGACCCCACCTCCATATCAGCCCCGCCACGCCCCTGGACCACCGCCCCATACCGCACCCCCTGGACAACCACTCCCATACCACCCCCGCGCACCGCACCCCCGATATGCCCCCTGGACCCCGAACCCGCCATCATACCAACCCACCTCCTGCACACCACCCACCCCCCACCCCCAGTTTTTGCATTTCTAATTTTTCAATAGTCCACAGATTATGTATATATAGGAATATAAATATATAATTATTTTTTTTAATTAAATAACAATTTATCGAGTTTTATAATAATCAATTAAATTGGCAAATTCTAATATATAATCATATTTCTTATTAACTCCTTGTGGGATTTAATATTCGAATTTATAATCAATTAAATAAAAAAAAAATAAAAATAAAATAAAAAACCTCTTTTCCGATAATTATTCCAATTCCATATTCTCCCTAATCAATCAATCAATTAAATTATTAAACCAATTATTTTACATGAATTAATGTATACATTGTATTTTAGCTTCGACTCCGGAGATTACTTCTCCACCATCGAGTGTCCTTGATCATCTTTTAGTCCTTGTTTTTAGTAAGAGGAAAAACTAATTAAATAAAAAAATCTCTTTTCCGATAATTATTCCAATACCATATTACGGAAATTAATCCATCCAATTAATCCTCTCCATCGTTTTCACTTCAATCAATTAAATTGTTTAATTTTAATATATATATATTAATATTTGCTATAACCTATTAGTAGGTTTTTAAAATTAAAAAAACAATTAATAAATAAAAGATAATTGAAAAAAAAAATTATAAAAACAAACTTTTTTATTGAGATTTTCATCTATCAATAATTACTTTAATTAAGAAAAGATGAAATTTGTTGAGGTCCAGACCTAGCCAGAACACTATCTCATCGTCAAAACTTGTTAATAGAGTTTGTTTCATCAAAATCGGTAGAGAGCCGTTTTCAAAATAGAACTAAGATACAAATATACTATGGATATAAACAAACAAACAATTTTTGCTTGTTTAATAAGAGTCCTTAGATATAAAAGCAAAGATTTTCTTTTATCCTTTTAACTAAATTTAAAAAAATGATTAAAATAAAAAAAAAAAAAAAAAAATTAAATATGGACATGGGCAGGAGTATTTATTGCTCGATCCTCATATAATTGTAAATTAAAAAAATACTTGGATATTTTTCAGGAAAGAAATAATAATATGTATTATAGGTAATAATCGAAATCCTAAAGATTCAAAATTCTACCCTTATTATTCAACCATCAAAATCCTGCCATCTGGAGGTTCATAATTTTCCTAATGCCACGTGACCATTGTTTGTTTGTTTGTTTTTCTAAAAGCAACCAGTCTTTGCACACACTTTGCAGACAAATTAAATCTAAAAAGCGTTTCGAGTTATTTCTTTTTTTAAGCGCTCTCTTCTCATAAATAAGTTGCAAATAATAGAAGAAAAATGAATTGTCTTAAAAAAGCCCACTTTTATTTTTCGCGAATCTTCTCCGCTCGAACAAATTGTCCCAAGCGTTTTGCCCAGCCGGTTTTGGGCCCCGAAATCTTTCCACTAGTGGCCAAGATGTCTCTGCAAAAAGGCACAGGTAAGTGAAAAAAAAATTAACTGTAAATTATTTTTTTCTTTATTTATCTATTTTGGCTAATTTTATTATTATTATATTATTTGTTTGTCTATTTAGATTACTGATAGTAACAAATCTTTGATAAATGATCATATAAAATCCAATTGAAAGGGAAAATCTAAAGTTAAAGGATAATGTAAGTATGAGTACCTATATTTATTATTATTATTTATAAAATAATTTATTGGATGAAATTTTTCAAAGCTAAATGCTATTTTAAACAAATTATTTTGACATATTCAGTTACCGTAAGAGGCACAACAAAAACATTTTTTTATCTATAAGAATATGTTTGTTTACTTTTTAACCCGAGTTATGGAGCGCCCCTTGCGGTTGCCGATAGGTATTAGTAAAATATTAATTCTGATTATCCTGAATAGATGTTACCGCTATCGTCATTTTTGCCGATATCACAGTACAACTACTACTGTGCCCATATCTATATTTTTATTTTACCATACAGGATATGATCAAAGTATTGTAATCGTGCTTGAAAAAAGTGTTTTTTTCCTTCTTTTTTTCGAAATATCTCAAAAACGGCTGAAACTATTTTGATTAAAAAAATTGAGCTAAACCATGGCATTTCGCTTTACAAAAAGCTCTAATAAGTGAACATCGAAAAAATTATATTTTTGGAGATAATAATTGTTTTGTCAAAATGTCTGTTAGTCTGTGCGTTACCAAATTTTTGTGGACGAGCTAGCTCAAAAAACTAGTGTGAATATCGAAACCGAATTTCACACGTAGTTTTGTTCCATTGAGATTAAGAGCTGATTAGATTTTGGTGCATATCGACCCAAAATTAAGGGAGGAGTGGAGGGGTAAAAATCAAGAAATTTCATATTTTTTGCTAGGGGGCCATTTATGTGGAGACATTTGAAAAAGAGGCATAAAATACATATGAGTTAATGAAGTACTTCCTGTCATTGTAGCAAATTGAAATTTCGCCAAAAATACAACTAATATGATTAGATTTCTAGAAAATTCACAAATTGCAAAAATTTATTTTTGAGGTCCGAACTATGGGGGATAATTTCTTCATTAAAAAAAGATAAAAATTAATCCATGAATTTTCAAAATCTTAACATTCACATCAGAAATTTTAAAATTACTCTTATTGAAGGTCATTTTGTTCTTATATAAGAAACTATCTGAAAGGCCCGCCTTGGCCGGCCCTCTTGCTGGCCAGAGGGCACGCCCCCTGAACCACCAGCACTCGAACCCCCCCACTCCCCGAAACCCACCCAGCACCCCACCCCCGCACCATGCCCCCCATTCCACCCCCGCACAGTTGAGTTTGGCCCAACAGAAAGAATTTTCATTTTTTGACCCCCTCCCCTCATTTTGGGTGGTTAGTTTTTGCATTTCTAGCTCTCTAGAGGCCTAGAGATTGTGTATACAAAATTTGGTTGAGTTTGCTCCAAGAGCAAGAATTTACATTTTTTCACCCTCCCCCCTTTTTGGGGGAAATTTTTTTAAACAAAAGTTTCCAGAAAACACATCCCCTACAACTTTGTTTATTATAAAATTTGCCGTAGGGTAAATAGTTTAGGAGTTATTTGATAATTTTTATTCGTGCGCCCCCTCCCCCAAACCCCTTTTGGGGTCAAAATATCAAAATGTTATATAGCTAAAAACGTAAGTTAGAAGACATCTGATGTAAATATGAAATTTCATAATAATCCCTTCAGCCGTTTTTACGTGAATCGTGAGCAACTTTTCGGAAACCACTGAAACAGATATACAGACAGACAGGAATTTTGTTGAGGGTGTTTTCGTTCATAACTTTGCTTGAAACGTGTGCAACCAAAATTTGGCGTGATTTGGAGCAATGTACATACAAAACCTTAATTTTATATATATAGATAAGCTGACGTGTTCTGATGTGGCCATCCACTTGACTCCTGGGGGCCCACTGATTATGTATACAAAATTTGGTTAAGTTTGGTACAAGAGCCTAGATTTTCATTTTTTGACCCCCCCCCCCCCCCCCGATTTTGGGCGGCTAGTTTTTGCATTTTAGACTTCTGGGGGTCCACTGATTATGTATAAAAAATTTGGTTGAGTTTGCTCAAATGGCCTAGATTTTTAATTTTTAACCCCCCCCCCCTCCAACCTCCTTAATTTTGGGTCGATATGCACCAAAATCTAATCAATTCTTAATCTCAATGGACCAAAACTTCGTGTGAAATTTGGTTTTGATATTCACACTAGTTTTTGAGCTAGATCGTCCAAAAAAATTTGGTAACGCAGAGACTAACAGACATTTTGACAAAACAATTGTTATCTCGAAAAATATAATTTTTCTCTATGTTTACTTATTAGAGCTTTTGATTTTGCTCAAATTTTTAATCAAAATAGTTTAAGCAGTTTTTGAGATATTTTGAAAAAAGAAGGAAAAAAAACACTTTTTTCATTCATGATTACAATACTTGAGCATACCCATGGTAAATTAAAAATGGCATATAAAAAATTTTTTGTGGGGATCTTAGTTATAGGGATTGAAGTATAGTAGATACAAAGAAATTTACAGATTTTTTTCAATTTTCCATTGATAAAGGGAAAATTTCTTCCGAAAACGCTTTGATGCTTAATAAATTTGTTGAGATTGTTTTTATATAAACTAATTAAATTTTTTTTAATTCAAACTCAATCAATAAAATATTACAAAATATTTATTTATTGGTTAAATTTTACAGTACATTACATATAATTAAAATTTTAATAATTTTTTTCCAGGCGGTCAAAAATCAAAAAAAATTCAAAAGCCAAATTGAAAGACTTAAATCTATAAATGAAGACGTAAGTATGAAGATATTTATTTATTTATTCTAATTATTACAATACATTCTCATGTTAATTGGGACAAACAGGGTGTTTTGGAAGAAAAATGATTTAAAATATTCCATTATTAAAGCCTACTTGAACAACTTTTGAAGAGAATACCGGAAGTATATCCGATTCCTCTTAAAGTGAATATTTAAAGGGGAAAATGGGTCGAGTGGACTATCGGTGCCAAAAGAAACAATAAATTAATTGTTCGCGCCTTATTTTAATAAAAAATATTACTTACTCTGCCGGACAAAAAAATCGAGCCACCAATAAAAACTTTATTAAATAGTAAATCATATTTAATTTTTTCACAAGTAACCATACATTATTGAAATTATTGCTTATTGCAAGTGTACTTGCCACTTGTTGTTGACTTAGCCCTTGATTAATTAGGCACACACAATTTGAACTTCTTGAACTTCAGAAATATCAATTTTGAATATTTTCATATCTTTCTATCAATGATGCTTAATTCAAAATTATTCATTTAAAATCAAAATTTAATCTAGTTTAAAAATGTATAGAGTGGTCTTTGTCGAAAACTTGCTCCTTCATGGTCAAAATGGGAAAAAATCGACAAAAGTGCGAGTTTTTGGGAAACAACATAACAAACTATCCTGAAAAAAAATCTTTTCCAGCCATTAATGTAAGCTGAATCTACACAATATACTGGACGAATTAGACATGTTGACAAACTAATTATTATCTTTTAAAATACAAATTTTTCAATATTTACTATACAAGGCTTTATTGTAGATCGAAATGTCGTTAGCTCAATTTTTTTATCAAAATAAATTCAGCCGTTTTTGAGATATTTCAAAATACCAAGCAAAAACTACTTTTTTCATGCATGATTATAATACTTCATTATACTCTCCATCAGGGTTCAGAGGGTGGGGGTGGGGGTCTAGGCGAAGGCGGGTTTTTCAGCTAGTAAATATTATATACATAATATTATGTATTAAAAAATACAAATCTTTAAAAAAACAATCAAAAAAACACGTTTATTTGAAAACAAACGTTTCGTGAGAATTTCTCCCTTTTTCAATGGTAAATTTTTTGCAAAAAAGAAAAAGAAAAAAAAAGTTACTTTCTCTAAAATTTAGAGTGTTGCTTTCTAAATTTTAAAGGAAACAACTTTTTTCTTTTTTGCAAAAAATTTACCATTGAAAAGGGAGAAATTCTCATGAAATGTTTTTTTGATTATTTTTTAAAGATTTGTATTTTTTAATATTTATAACACAATCAATAATTAATTTTTTCTTCATAATATAATATCACTGAAATGCAAAAAAATCGATCCGCCAATGAAAACTTTATTAAATAGTAAAACATTTTTAATTTTTTTAAAAGGAACCATACATTATATTGAAATTATTGCTTATTGCAAGTGTACTTGCCACTTGTTGTTGACTTAGCCCTTGATTAATTAGGCACACACAATTTGAACTGCTTGAACTTCAGAAATATCAATTTTGAATATTTTTATATCTTTCTATCAATGATGCTTAATTCAAAATTATTCATTTTATTGATATTTTAAATGGAATTTGATCTTTTATTAAAACTTTATTTAAATGTAAAGTGATATTGAGAAAGTAAGAATAATTTGTAATTGTATCTTTTAATTTAATTTTACTTATTTGTTTTTTATAAAATTCAAAAATTATCAACAATATTTATTAAATATGTTAAGTTTAAGAGTTAATAGAACAAATTATATGGTTATTTGTAAAAATTTTAAAGATAATTTGCTATTTAATAAAGTCACTCGATTTTTTGCACATCAGTATATTTATTCCCTTTTTCGAAATAGGAATGTACATTTGTACAATACGTGAAGCTTTTTTTAAGAATAAAATTCACTAAAAGGAAAATCATAAGCTCAACTATTAAAAATGAAAAAAATAATGATGTTTAGAATATTTAAAAATTCTTCTTCTCATATTTAAAATATTTATTATTTTAATAATTTATATGCTACTATACTATCCAATTTTTATAGTTATCATTCTACTACGCAAGGCGAAAAGGAATTGGGGTTTTCTAGAACAATCACAATTTAATTGATAATTTCTCTCCTGGACTAAAACTTGTCTGAACTTGTCTTTTAGATCTTTGATGGTTTGGTATGGTGTGGATATGCCAAATCTAAGTTTGGGACCTCGAAAGTCTAGGGGACAACTTTTGGCGGCCAAAAAATCTCGAAATTTTCCGACTTTTTCTAGTTTTTCCCTTATAACTCGAAAACAGTTCATATTTTATAAATAACCATACTATAGTAAATTAAAGAGGATAAATTTTCACGTTGATTAAAAAAAAGAAAAACAAAATTGGTCTTCTAGTTCGATTTTTAATGGGGGTCCAAAAAACAGCCCCCAGGATCACTTTTGAATATCCCTAAAACTCGCACTATTTTCGATTTTTCCCCATTTTGATTATGAAGGAGCATGTTTTCAACAAAGAAGCCTCTATACATTTTAAAACTAAATTAAATTTGCTACAATTTAAACAAAGTTCCATATTTTTTGGATAATGATAACCCGTGCCGCAATGAGGTTGAAATTTTGAATAACTGCAATTTTTTGCAAATAATCTAAGGTTTTCCTTCATAAAATGAAAACCACTCATCCTAGAAACTTAATTTCTATCTCTTTCTCTAGAAAATTTTGTCGACTTGAACGTTTTCTTGGACCACCTTTTTGTTAAAACTCTTTGATTTATAGATATTCTACATTTTCCGGACAGGATATGATCCGAATCCTCAAAAGCGTCATGGAAAATGTTGGATATCTATAAATCTAAGAGTTTTATCAAAAAAGTACAACGTTCAAGTCAAGTAAGATTTCCTACAGAATGAGATGAGAATCAAGTTTCTAGGATCATTAATTTTCATTTCATGAAGGAAAAACTGCGATTTTGGTTGGGCGGTCGCCACACCTTGCTCAACCCTGGTGCCGCCACTGCGGGTGCCCCCACTAGGAAAATCTTCTAACTATCATATCACAGCCAGACATTTAGAGAGGTTAAACAGCTGGCGGGGGACAGGAGTCGAGTGGAGACGGATTGTTGCATCAAACCAGTCTTAGGACTGTATACTCAATGATGATGATGATCATATCACGCTCATATCCTTCTTTAATTCCATTTGATTTAAACCAGGGGTGTCTAGTCCAAGCCATGGCCCATTATAAAGTCATAAAATTCCTTAAAACATTGAGATTTATATGTAGATAGGTACTGAAAAACACACAACAATTTGGCCTGATATTTTTTTCTTCTAAAATAAGAAATCATACTGGGAAGTTTTCAAAAAATAAAAATGCTAATTTTTGAATCTGGAACTAGATTTCAAGATTTTCGTAAAAATAATCATCATTTTGGTCTATTTTCGACTTGATTTTCATTAGAAATAAATTTTCTACTTGTAAACTTTCAGATTAAATATTCTAGAACAACAATTAGATACCGAACTGAAAGAAAAAAAAACTGAATATTGTCTCTTTTTTAGAATTTTATATTAATTATCTACATGTTTTTATACCCGGTGAGTTTTTTATCTTGAGACAGTCTTATAACTCAAAAACATTGCATTATATGAAAAAAAGTTTCAAATAAAAGTTAGTTTATATCTAAAGTAGGCTATTGTTTGTTGACCTAGAACAAGCTTTCAAGGGTATTTCAATGTCAAGTTCTGTTTTTTAAATGGAACCCTATATTTTTCTATACGTCTACTTAATCTACAAAAAAAACTGAACAACTTTCATAAGAACTATTTTTTATACGACATCAAATAAACAAAATACATGAATCAATTAAATCTCAAAAAAATTCTTAATAATTATTTTTAACAATTATTTAACTTGATTATCAAATAATAATGATTAAATAAATAATTTAATAATTTTTCGACATTGTTCTGGGACATTTCAGAGTGTATTGCATGTCTTCTGGATTAATTCCAATTTCGCTATTTTGGCCTGTTCCAGTTTCTTCGTAGCCTTTACATTTCCTGTTTTTTTTAAACAGATTTTACAACACAATAAAATGAAGCTTGTGAGGGTGTAATCTTATTAAATAAACCCTTGGCGTTCATTTCAATGGCAGCCCCATAACACTTCCACATTCACCGGATAAATTAAGACCATTTTAATTCTGTCTTCAACAAAAAAATGCTCAATTTTTATTATATTATAGTAATACAATATAACTATCTACTGGATTGACACGAGAAATAAACTTTTTAAACTCAAGAATTTTAAATAGATCTATAAAGTAGAAAATAATCTCTTAAATCTCAGTATAACGAAGTTTTAATATCATTATAAAACACTTATTTTCATTGTTGTGACTTTTCGATTTAATATATATTTATTTAATAATTAATTATTTAATCATTATTATTTGATAATTAAGTTAAATAATTGTTAAAAATAATTATTAAGATTTTTTTGAGATCTAATTGATTCATGTATTTTGTTTATTTGATGTCGTATAAAAAATAGTTCTTATGAAAGTTGTCAGTTTTTGTAGATTAAGTAGACATTTAGAAAAATATATGGTTCTATTTAAAAAACTGAACTTGACATTGAAATACCCTTGAAAGCTTGTTTTAGGTCGACAAACAATAGCGTAGTTTAGTTTCCCCTCGATATAAACAAACTTTTATTTGAAACTTGTTTCCATATAATGCACTGTTTTTGAGTTATAAGACTGTCTCAAGATAAAAACTCACCCGGTATAAACGTTTTGAGATTATTTTCATAAACCAATCATATTTTTCTTAATTCAAAATCAATCAATAAATTATTATAAAATATATAATTAAATTTTAATAATTTTTTTCCAGGTGGTCAAAAATCAAAAAAAATTCAAAAGCCAAATTGAAAGTCTTAAATCTATAAATGAAGACGTAAGTATGAAGATATTTATTTATTTATTCTAATTATTACAATGCAATCTCATGTTAATTGGGACAAACAGGGTGTTTTGGAAGAAAAATGATTTAAAATATTCCATTATTAAAGCCTACTTGAACAACTTTTTGAGGAGCATACCGGAAGTATATCCGATTCCTCTTAAAGTGAATATTTAAAGGGGAAAATGGGTCGAGTGGAGTATCGGTTCCAAAAAGAAACAATAAATTAATTGTTCGCGCCTTATTTTAATAAAAATATTACTTCAGTTAAATACTGTACTATTCATAGCCACAGCATGAAACTTCAGGCCCGGGGCCCAAAATTTGAAGCAGACCCCTTATTATGGAATAAGTAGGTGTTTTTACTTTACCCAACGCGAAGCATGAGTAAAGTATTGTAATCGGTCTCGCGGCAAGCGCGACTTCAAAGGGTCCTCAGGTAAAGACTACGGAACCCTAGGTTTCAATTAAAGTCACAAATTGTAGTATTCAATTAAGTTGAATTTTAGCACGTGACGGTTTTGCCAAAAATTACATGGGGTCTCGTCCAGAGGCCATAAAGTGCCTTTTTTTCATTTAGTGCGTGTGGATGGATGGATGGATGAAAGGATGTATGTATGACTTTTTCATTTAGTCTGTGCGGATGGATGGATGTTATCGTTTATTCCGTCCACGATTTTTTCCACACCGTTGCACCGATTGAAATGAAGTTGAAAACCTATTATTAGTTTAACAAAATGAAGCGCTGATTAGTTTTTGGTACATATCGGCCCACAAACATTAGTACTTTATTTCAGTACTTTTTGAGTTTTTTCTAAATATCTTGAAAATGACTTAACCAATTTTGATGAAATTTAATATCCTAATTAAGTACCTTGGGGCCGACAAAAAGGGTTAAATAAAGTTTAGTAATTATATTTTAAAATACTTTACTCTAGAGTAAGATAATACTTTTTTAAATTCTTTAAAATTTATTCATTTGATCGTTTTAATATAGCTCATTTAAACTTGCTTAAGTAAGAATGGATAGGCTTCTCGCTGTGAAATGCTAAAAATTTGGGAGGAAATTTTATAAGTAACCATATCAACTGCGTTGTTTTCTTATCCGTTATCTTTGCTGAAGACATAGAGGAATCGACTTAAAATCAAAAATAGCGATGGATTCTCATCTAATACTTGAGGAATAACCATTCTATATTGGAATTTTGACGTTTCGGTTTTATTGGTAACCATTGCTGAAGACATAGAGGAATCGAGTTAAAATCAAAAAAAATTTAGTCTTTTTGATTTTAAGTCGATTCATCCACGTTTTCAGCAATGGTTACCAATAACAGTCAAAACATCAAAAATGGAATTCAATAAGGTTATTCTTCAAGTATTAGATCAGAATCGATCGTTATTTTTTATTTTAAGCCGATTCCTCCATATCCTCAGCAAATGTTACCAATAATAATCGAAACGTCAAAAATCCAATGTAGAATTGTTATTCCCCAAGTATTAGATGAGAATCGATCATTATTTTTGAGTTAAAGTCAACATAAACTACAAATGTCAAGTGATATCTGATTAATAATAAAGAAATAAACATTGATTAATATTTCAAATGAATTTGGATAAAGTTTAGCAACGATCCGTTGTAGTTTATATTTTTGATATTTTTACATGTGACAGCTAGAAACTTAAATTTGTTTTTACAAACAATAGACATAGATAATTAAATTTGTATTAATATTTTCCAGGCTTTAAAAATCCAAGAGGAATTAAGAATAGAAAATAATCTTCTTAGAACAGAGGTGAGCATTTATTATTTGTAATTTCATTTTTAGTTATTGATTTGTTTAGAAGTCTAGGCAAATTTACGTGAAAAATGGCATAAAAAAGAAATAATTCCCGGTATAGATTTTATTCCTGAATACCTTTATTGGTACTCAATATTATTACCATAAGTTTTTCCCCCAATTCTTTGTTCTGGAAATTTTTCTAATCGAGTTTTTTCATTTTTTTTTTTTTGAATAACTCTAAAACGGCTTATCAAATCAAAAATATATCTTCTAGATAAATTAAAGCCCATTAAATTACCCGTAAAATGACACCAATTTCATCTATTTAGGTTTAGTAGAACCGGTACTAGCGCCTTTCAAAAAACAGCCCCCGGACTCACTTTTGAATGTCCCTAAAATTTGCACTTTTTTCGATTTTTTCCCATTTTGACCATGAAGGAGCACGTTTTCAACAAAGACCATTCTGTATATTTTTAAACTAGATTAAATTTGTTACAATTTAAACAAAGTTCATTTTAATTGGATAATGATAATCCGTGCCGCAATGAGGTTGAAGTTTGCAGCTTTTTTGAAAAAAAAGTTTTTCCTTCATAAAATGAAAACCACTCATCCTAGAATCTTGATTCTTATATCATTCTCTAGGAAGTTTTATTCACTTGAACGTTAATTTAGACCACTTTTTTGATAAAACTCTTAGATTTATAGATATCCTACATTTTCCGGAGAGCATATGATCTCGAAAGCGTCATGGTATTATTTCCTGTTAAAATCGTAATTTGCCTCGACTAAAGAGATAACGGAAATAATTTGAAGGAGACAATAAAAGAGTGTGTCTTCTGCTGGATATCTATAAATATAAGAGTTTTAACAAAAAAGTAGCCCAAGTAAATGTTCAATTCAACAAAATTTACTAAAGAATGAGACAAAAATCAAGTTTCTAGGATGAGGGGTTTTCATTTTATGAAGGAAAAACTGCGATTTTTTGCAAAAAACTGCAAACTTCAACCTTATTGCAGCACGGGTTATCATTATCCAATTAAGATAAAACTTTGTTTAAATTGTAACAAATTTAATCTAGTTTAAAAATGGTCTTTTTCGAAAACGTGCTCCTTCATGGTCAAAATGGAGAAAAATCAAAAGTGATTCCGGGGGCTGTTTTTGACAGGCGCTAGTACCGGTTCTAAGTAACCTAAATAGATGAAATTGTTATCATTTTACGGGTAATTTTATGAGCTTTAATTTATCTAATAAATATATTTTTGATTTGATTAGACATTTTAGAGTTATTCAAGAAAAACTGAAAAAACTCCGAAATTTTCTCATTTTGAGGCGCGTAGAAAAATTTCCACAACACAGATTTGTGGGAAAACTTAGGGTAGTAATATTGGAGTACCAATAAAGATATTCCAGCAATAAAATCTTTACCGGGAATTATTTCCTGTTAAAATCGTAATTTGCCTCGACTAAAGAGATAACGGAAATAATTTGAAGGAGACAATAAAAGAGTGTGTCTTCTGCTGGAATTATAAATTTTATTTATAACGAGACTATAGTTTCGAGAGCTTTGTTTTTTTAAGTTTTTATTTATTTTTTGTTTTATATTTTAGATTAAAGAATTGATTGTACCAATAGATCAAGATGCAACGCAAGATATTTATGATGCCTCAAAGAAAGGCTCCCTTTCAGGTGTTAAATATTGGTACTCAAAAGACCCCTCCTGTATTCATAGAAAGGATGGACTTCTGTTTAAATACACGCCTCTGCATTTGGCATCTGCAAATGGTCATTTAGCAATTGTAAAGTTTCTATTGCCCAAAGGAGTGGATATTGAGGCAGAGGATTTTATTATAAATGGAACACCCTTAATGGGCGCCTCTGAAAATGGTCGTCTCCCTGTAGTCGAAGCGTTGCTGGACAAGGGGGCAAAAATCAATCATCAAAATATAGAGAAACAGACAGCATTACATTTGGCAGTTCTGGGTAATCATATGCCCGTAGTGAAAATTTTGATTAACAGGGGGCTGATAAAAATATAAGAGATGAAGAGTTTAAAACTCCATTAAATATAGCTAGAAATAAAGGATGGAAATCTATTGAGGATTATTTGTCTTACCTGTAAAAACATCACAAATAATCATTCTCCGTTGATAAATAAATGATTAAATTAAATAAATAATCACATTGTACCATACACACAGTGGCGTATCCAGAAAATTTTCGTATGGGGGGGGGGCTCAATCCTTAAAGCAAAATATTTTGTTTCACTTAGAGAAAGTGGTGTAGGGTTTAGGTGAAACATGATATTAATTAATAAAGTAAAGGGTGTGTAGTTTCACAGTGAATGAAATAAAACTCAAAGAGGTTTATACAGACTCAATATATTTCGGATTATTAGTCCATCATCAGGTTAAAAACTAATATTATTTGAACAGTGATCACAAAATATAACATCTAAATCATACGTACCAATATAACAAAATATAAACATTCAAATCAAATGTACCAATATAAAACAAGAAAAACATCAACATTTAACAATAATGAATTTAAATTTAATTATGAAAAATGAAATATAATTACGGTTAGTTTGCCATAAGAAACGGTTTGTAGTTGCCATTACTCATCCAATGACCACTGTTCTTGAGGGGGGGGGTCCTGAACACCCCCCCCGTGGCTACGCCTCTGCATACACACTATCATTATTATACAAAATATGAAATTTTTTTCACGATTTTTCTTTTTTTTCAACCCTACAAAAAATTTCTATTCTAAAATAGATGTAATTCTGCTAGTTAATTTTGTTATCCGAAACTTTGTATTCTTGTATCTAATTAATAAAAATATTGACAAATCTTTGTAACATTCTCTGTTATATAAGAAACTGTATTGTTATTTTAAATAAACCTTTTTTTTGTTAAGGGATGAGAATAGTGTGGTTTCTTGGTGAAACATTTCAAATAAAGTAAAGAAAAAATTTTAGAAACTTTTTAAAATTTTCTTACTTTATTAAATAAACCTGTTTTGAATTCTAAATTTTGTGATTTACCTAAATATCTGAATTCCTGTTCCTATTCCTAATTGCTCTACACAAAGATTTGTGAGTTGTTTTGATTATTTAAAAAATTTCACTTGCTTGTTTCAAATTCAGTCGATGAAAGTGAAAAATCGTGTAAAATATTAAATTAATGTTCAACTCTTAATAATCATCCCTAGTAAAGCTTCAGAAATATTAATTACATCTTAATTTATTATATATATTTATATTTCGATCTAATTAATAATTAAACGTTTCGTCCATTGTTAAACTTTAAAAAAAATAATTAAATATTGTATTTATGTATTTATTCATTAATTTTAACTAAGTGAAATTTTATTATTATATATATAAGGTAAATCACCAAAATGTCCTATTAATATTTTGGCTAATGTGATCGAAATTTTGTTAACAGAAACTTTGTATTCTTGTACCTATATTTAATAGAAATATTTACAAATCTTTATTACTTCCGGTTATATGAGAAGTTGCAAATAACATTGTTAATTATGAAATTTACCAAATATAAATAAATAAATAATTTTGGATAGTTTTATTGTATATCTATCTATCTACTCTTATTAAACGAGCAAAAATTGTTTATTTGTTTGTATATTTGTATCTTAGTTCTATTTTGAAAACGGCTCTACCGATTTTGATGGAACAAATTCTATTAACAAGTTTTGAGGATGAAAAAACGATCTGGACAAATTTCATCTTAATTGATCTTTTCTTAATTAAAATAATTATTTATAGATAAAAATCTCAATAAAAAAGTTTGTTTACATTTTTTTCAATTATCTTTTATTTATTAATTGTTTTTTTAATTTTAAAACCCACTAATAGGTTATAGCAAATATTAATATATATATTAAAATTAAACAATTTAATTGATTATAAATTCGAGTATTAAATCCCACAAAGAGTTAATAGGAAATATGATTATATATTAGAATTTGCCAATTTAATTGATTATTATAAAATAATAATAAAACTTGAGTAAGATACAAGTAGGTTTCACAAAAGAAATAAAACAAAATTGAGTTTTGAATTCGATATATTTCGGGGTTAGCCTGTGAAACCTACCTCGTATCTTACTCAAGTTTTATTATTATATTAAAATGTTTCACCTGGGGGGGGGTCAGATAGGCTAGGCGGTAGCGTGTCATCCTGCTAAAATGTTTCACCTAGAACCAACACCGAACTCCTTAAAAGTTATTGATTATTATAAAACTCGATAAATAGTTATTTAATTAAAAAGAATAATTATACGGAATTTATTTATATACCTATATATACATAATCTGTGGACCACTAGAAAATTAGAAATACAAAAACTGTGGGTAGGGTTGGGTGGTGCGGGTTGGTGGAGTGGCGGGTTCGGGGTCCAGGGGGAATAGTGGGAGTACAGTGTTTTTGGGGGCGCTCAAAATTTATTGTATTAAAATTTATTTAGTATTTTCTTTTTTTCCAGATGTTTTAACAACTTAAAATATCTTTTATACAAATCAATAATTCATGAATATCTTTGAAGTTGAAGCCTATTTTTTTTCTCGGGAAAATGAGGTGGATCTTTAATGAAAAACAATATTTATATATTAAAGTTTAAATTTTTATTTAAATCACACATGATTACTTTATAATTATTTATTGAAACAAATAATTACAATTTTAATACAACGTTTCGATCGACTTATTCTGCGATCGTTCTCAAGTATGAGTACCCACTCCGATTATAGGTTAACTGAGTCAATCATGTTTATCTGGGCTCAAAGCCCAAATATACCGACGGCATCAGCGCCCCTGTCGGATTGAGCATTACATGTTTTTAAAGATTATAAAAAGCAAAAAAATTATATTGACAAATCAAATGATAATAATAGAAATAATAGTACATAACAATTAATTCACTATATCAAGAAATGTTATAGTTTACATCGTTGGATTTTTTAATATACTTGAGAACGATCGCAGAATAAGTCGATCGAAACGTCGTATTAAAATTGTAATTATTTGTTTTAATAAATAATTATAAAGTAATCATGTGTGATTTAAATAAAAATTTAAACTTTAATCAAATTAATCACAAAAATAAAAGCTTCAACAGCTTCATTACTAATAAATATTTATATATATATTTACTTCATTTCCCAATAAGGACTCTAATTCATCCATTGTCTGTTCCAGCCTATTTGCCAATCTCTATCTTTATAGGAATTTGGTCATTACAATATCAAGAAAGAATTTGGCTGGGCAACAGCGCCGTAACTATAGGCAGGTGCAACAGGTGCACCGCAACAGAGCCCGAGATCTAGGTGGGCCCTAACGAAATTGTTAATTGAATTTTTTTTACAAATTTGTTTTACAAAAATTTTATTCGAGATTTTAAAACATAAATTAAAATTTGAAGCATCGATATTATATGGTAGACGATTTAAAAACTGCAACACCACATTGAAATTTTACAAGGTCTGCATGACTTTGGATTAATTAAATCTTATCCAAACATTAACCCTTTGCACTCCGAACAATTTTTAATATGACCTATCAGCAAATCCGGCTCAAAATAATAATAATGACTCATCATATGAGTGAAAATATAAAAATACAATTGTCGAATTACTTCAATATTAGATTAAGGTATTTGAATCCTGCACGAAGGTTAACAATTGAAATAATTGGGATAATAAATTCGTTTTAACAATTTATATTTATTAACAACTTGACGATTATTTATATATATATATATATATATAAATATGTTAACATTTAAATGAAAGCGAAAGTTAAAACTTTTATCCGGTCACTGCCCTATTTTGGTGCACTTGGGACCAGACTCGTTTTGATAGTGAACCAAGAGTTGAAAAAAGATATCAGGACCCAGCCGGGTATGATCCGACATCTTCTGCGTTAAGCCCGCAGATGCCTTCTCCATTTAGGCGATGGATCCCTGACTAGATCCTATAATCAAATCTTATATACATTCAACCCTTAAGTTCAATCGCGTTTTTCTTATATATAAGATTTGATTATAGGATCTAGTCAGGGGATCCATCGCCGAAATTCGAATACCCTGGAAATGTGTGACAGCCTATCCATGTTGGGCGTCTCTGTCGCATCTGACCTGTCTTGGAATGAACACATCTCTCTGGCGAAATCTGCAGCAAGGAAGATTGGCTTCTTATTCAGGTCCAAGCGATTTTACAAACCCCCACAACTTCTCACCATCTACAAGGCCCAAATCCGCCCCTGTCTCGAATACGGCTCTCATCTGTGGAGGGGAGCCTCAAAATATTCTCTTGCTACCCTTGATGCAATTCAGAAACGAGCCGTCAGGCTAATTGACGATTCTACCCTCACCGACTCCCTCGACTCGCTGGCTCATCGAAGAGATGTCTCCGCCCTTTCCCTTTTCTATAGATACTATCACGGCAGGTGCTCTGATGAGATAAAATCAATAATTCTCCCAAAGCATGCTTTGCACGCAGCACACGTTTTGCCGACTCCCAACACTCTTTCGCGGTCAAATTAGAAAAGTGCCGGACCACTTCATTTGCGAATACATATATCCCCATGACTTCAAGGAACTGGAACTCTCTCCCAGTACTTATAATCTTCAAACCTTCAAAACCAGGGTGCATAGACACCTACGTCTACACCCTCTCACTTAATCAACTTTCCCTTCTCTTCGGTAATGCAAGGGTCTTTCGAGATCCATAGGGGCTACATCTTTGCTGGAGCACCCCTTCTTGCATTCGATTGCATTAAAAAAAAAAAAAAAAAAAAATGGAGAAGGCATTTGCGGGCTTAACGCAGAAGATGTCGGATCATACCCGGCTGGGTCCTGTATCTTTTTTTCAACTCTTGGTTCATTATCAAAACGAGTCTGGTCCCAAGTGCACCAAAATAGGGCAGTGACGGGATAAAAGTTTTAACTTTCGCTTTCATTTAAATGTTAACATATAAACATTCTAAATAAAATTTATTATTGAAAAACTGAACAAAATTCATCTGTTTCGATTCCCCAAAGAATCAGACAGATGAGAATTGTAGTAAATATATATATATATATATACAGCAAAACTTTTATTATTCTAAATACAAACAAACAATAACTCAGCAACAACTCAACAATAACTTCCAAATTTAGGGAACGCGGTGTTGGTTTATAGTGAAAATAGATCCTTGTGAAACACCACCAACTCCAAACTAATTTAATTTCAACAATAACTTGACTATAACAGTTGCAAAACTGAAAAAAACGAGACATAACTACCGTTTAGAAACCGCAATTCAACCTAATTAAAACTATATAAAGACTATAATTCAACCAATCAAAATAGTTGCATTTGGGTTTTATTTGGTCTCTGTGCTATACGGGTAATAATAAAAAAATAATCGTATAGGATCTGAAATAAAAGCATAAAATTAAATAAGATTTGTTTCCAAGTTATATAAAAAAAAGCCACTTCAACCACTTTATTTGTAAACACACCTGTTTTGTTATGAATCCACCTGTAATGTTATGATTTAGACACCTCTGTTAATTAAAAAAAAATCCTAATTTTAATATATAATATAATATTTGTTATAACCTATTAGTGGGTTTTAAAATTAAAAAACCAATTAATAAATAAAAGATAATTGAAAAAAATGTTTTTATTGAGATTTTCATTTATCAATAATTACTTAAATTAAGCAAAGATCAATTAAGATGAAATTTATCGAGGTCCAGACCTAGCCATAAAATCTTGTATTTAAAATTCGTTTGGTATGCCTAGGTACGCCACTGCTGCCATCTGTATGTTTATTATTTTACAAACCACGTGACCATTGTTTGTTTGTTTTTCAAAATCCAACCAGTCTTTGGGCATAGATAAAAGATACTGGTCTTTGCAAGCAGAATGATTTTTGCACGCTTTGTAAACGTGTTAGTTCAATTTGTAACGTTTCGAAATATTATTTTGTTGTTTGTAATCGTTGGTCGACTCTACCTTATAATAAATTACGATTAATAGAAGAAAAATGAATTATCTGAAAAAGCCAATTTCTATTTTTTCGAATCTAATCCGCTCGGGAAAAGTGTCCCGGATATCTTTCCCATCCGTGTTTGGGCACCAACTTGACCAAGATGACTATGCAAAAAAGACAAAGGTAAGTGAAAAAATAACAATTAATTTCATTTCTATCTATTTATAATATAAAATTAATTATCTAATTATTTATTATTTTTTAAGGCAAATTCTGATTATGAAAGTTTTAAATTTTCCCATGATAAAAGGGAATATATCAAGCAAATTGTAAGTTTTTTTTTATTTATTTATCTATTTTTATTATTATTATTAATTTATTTGTTTGTCTCTCTTTAGATTACTGGTAAAAACAAATCTTTAATAATTCATCATATAAATTCAATTGAATTAAAAAATATAAAATTAACGAATCATGTAAGTATAATATATATATATATTTATTTGTAAAATTATTATTTAAAAAATAATTCATTGTATGAATTTTTCCAAGCTAAATGGTATTTGGACATAACAATTTACCGTTAGGGGCAGAACAAAAACATTGTTTAATTTTTAATGGAGCGCCTCTAGCGGTGGCCGATAGGTATTAATGAAATATTTATTCTCACTTATCTTATCTTTTTTATTATATTAAACGGAGCAATGTTTGTATATATACAGGGTGGGGCAAAAGTAATCACCCTATTGGAAAACGCTATAAGAAAAGTAATCATCCGATAAGCAATTTGAACCGCGAAAGTTAAATAATATGATAAATACTAATATGAATCTATATATTTATACTATATATAAACAATTTCCTATGTTAATTCTACATTAAGAAAATTATTTTATTATTTTTGAAAAGGAAAAATAAATAGAGCATCCGACGGGTTTCGAACCCGTGTCTCTCTCCTTTACGCGAAGAGCGGCTTAACCAACTAGCCCACAGATTCTCTCGCCGAATAAGCTCTTAAGTTAGAATGTCATTTTTCAAATTGCTTAACGAAAATAATTGAAACTTTCAGTTTAAAAAATCAATTTGTCTAAAAATTAAGTAACTATACTATAAATAGAAAAAACCGCGAAAAGGAAAAATGACATTCTAATTTAAGAGCTTATTCGGCGGGAGAATCTGAGGGCTAGTTGGTTAAGCCGCTCTTCGCGTAAAGGAGAGAGACACGGGTTCGAAACCCGTCGTATGCTCTATTTATTTTTCCTTTTCAAAAATAATAAAATAATTTTCTTAATGTAGAATTAACATAGGAAATTGTTTATATATAGTATAAATATATAGATTCATATTAGTATTTATCATATTATTTAACTTTCGCGGTTCAAATTGCTTAACGAAAATAATTGAAACTTTCAGTTTAAAAAATCAATTTGTCTAATCATCCGATGTTCTTTTGTTGTATTTTTACTTTACCATACAGGGTATGGTCAAGTATTGTAATCGTGCATGAAAAAAGTGGGTTTTTTCCTTCTTTTTTTCGAAATATCTCAAAAATGACTGAAACTATTTTGTGATCTGATTGGCCATCCCAGTCCCTCCATTTACCATCTACCCTTTGTTAGTTGTAAAAGCATTTACTTTGCGACATACAACCGGCCCTAAGAGTTTTATCAAAAAAGTGGTCCAAGTAAACGTTCAAGTCAACAAAATTTCCTAGAGAATGAGATAGGAATAAGTTTCTAGGATGAATGGTTTTCATTTTATGAAGGAAAAACTGAGATTTTTTGCAAAAAATTGCAGTTTTTCAAAAATTCAACCTCATTGTAACACGGGCTATGATTATCCAATTAAAACGATTTTTTTTTAATTGTATCAAATTTAATTTAATTGAAAAATGTATAGAGTGGCCTTTGTCGAAAACGTGCTCCTTCATGGTCAAAATGGGGAAAAATCGAAAAAAGTGCTAGTTTTTTAAATATACGCCAATTGTCAACTAGCGCTTGAGCCCAAACGATTGGTCGGAGAAAAAAATGTAAATGATAAAATTTGTAGAAAATTTTATAAACTTTCATTTTGAATAGGAAAATTATTTAAGAAAAGTTGATAGTTTTCTAGTTAAAAGCAAAAAATGAGATTTTTTTTACTTTTTTTTTGCATTTTTTACAATGTTTCGTCACGAAATTTTGTTAGCAAACCTCAGATTCGGATTCAGCAGACCCAAAAACATAAAGAGTCGAAGAAATTACAACTACCTCAAAACTTTCCCGCGAGGGGCCCTTTAGGGAACAATTTAACTGGACTAAAAAAAGGTACTTGGGGGGGGGGGGGGGCGAGGTTGACCTCCCCCCCCCCATGGCTACGCCTCTGCACACCGACTCTTTAAAAGTTCTCACTCAGGTTTTTCTCCAAATTCATCTAAATCTGATACAAACTATTGTTTCTAATTTGTAAAATTTCAAATTATATTGTCAAAAAATGCAATTCAAAAAAAATGTTCATTAAACATCAACAGAAATTACAACTACCCCAAAACATTCCTGGTAAAAACACAATTTAACTGGACTATTTGATTGAATAAAAAAATTCCTACTAAAACAAACAAATTTAAATTTAAAATTAAATTAGGTTGGAGTTGGTGGTGTTTTACAAGGAGAAAAATATAAAATACAAAGATTTTTTTTAGTTTTTTCTATATATTTCGAGCTCTTAACTCATCGTCAGGAGAACATTGACTAAAGATAACATAAAATAATGAACAGAATTTATTTTAATATGATGGACAGTTATTTATGACTTAGTGTAAATGTGAAAGAATTATCAGGGGATGGGATGGCCTTAAAGAGAGCAAGCCGAATGAACAGATGGAGCGGACAGAGGGCTAAACTGGGAATAAAGAAAAGATATTTATACTTGGAAGTTGCCGAAAATTATGTATGTACGATAAAGGGGGCAATGAACTATGGAATGTGATGAGGATCATCATCATCATCATTGACTATACAGTCCTAAGACTGGTTTGATGCAACAATCCGTCTCCACTCGACTCTGTCCCCCGCCAGCTGTTTGACCTCTCTAAATGTCTGGCATCCCATATCCCCAATTATTTGGTTAAAATATTCTAATCTGGGTCTTCCCCTTCCCCTTTTCTTTCCCACCTCCCCTCCAAGATATCTCTAAGCAGTCCCCCATGTCTCAGTGTGTGCCCCATTATCTGACCTCTTCTCTTCTTCAGACTCTTCCACAAGGTTCTTTTTTCTCCGATTGTTCCAAGAACTTCTTCATTTGTAATTTTATCCATCCATTTGATATTCCTTATTCTTCTGTAACACCACATTTCGAAAGCCTCTAATCTCTTTCTCTCCGCTTTTCTAATTGTCCAGGTTTCACACCAGTACATGGCTATGCTCCATACATATGTCTTCAATAGCAACTTCCTGTTTTCTAAGCTGAGGATGAGGATGCATAGTGAAAATTTCCATCTCCTATATTCTATTTAAAAATAAAAACCCCCACCATAAATCCTCATCACATTCCAATTCAAATTAGATATCATTGATTAAAATGTCAATTATTGGTGAAGTTTTGATGTCTGTTTGATTGTTCATGATGTTTTGATTAAGGTGTATGGCCTTTTTAATTTCAGCTGACTCAAACAAATCCAATTTCCTGCTTTTTGAAATGAAATGTAAAGGGAGGGGGTTGGTGATGAGGATGTATGATGGGGGTTTTTATTTTTTATTTTTAAATAGAAGATAGGAGATCGAAATTTTCACTATGCATCCTCATCACATTCCATAGTTTATTGCCCCCTTTATGGTACATACATAATTTTCGGCAACTTCCAAGTATAAATATCTTTTCTTTATTCCCAGTTTAGCCCTCTGTCCGCTCCATCTGTTCATTCGGCTTGCTCTCTTTAAGGCCATCCCATCCCCTGATAATTCTTTTTATATTTACACTAAGTCTTAAATAACTGTCCATCATATTAAAATAAATTCTGTTCATTATTTTGTTATCTTCAGTCAATGTTCTCCTGACGATGAGTTAAGAGCTCGAAATATATAGAAAAAACTAAAAAAAATCTTTGTATTTTAATTTTTCTCCTTGTGAAACACCACCAACTCCAACCTAAATTAATTTGAACAATATTTCACTATAAACCAACACCGTGTTCCCTAATTTTGAAATTTAGATTTCTATTTTATCGGATATAATATAAATAGATTTCCATTGGAATATTCTTATAGTCAGCCAAATAGCAGGATAGAAATCAGCCAACTTATAGTCCTATAGCCTATTTAAGATATTTGGTTCATTATTTATAAAATATTATTTATCTCTTCTATTCTTCTAATTTCAGTCTGTGAGTTTATTTATTTATTAATTAATAATGAATTATTTATTTATTTATTTATTTAGGTCAATGAAGAAAAAAATAGGTCTGCCATTTTACAAAGTGAAAATATCGAATTAAACCAAAAAGTAAGTTTATTTATTTATTTATTATTGGTAAATTATTTATTATCTCTTTATTGAATTATTTATTTGGTTAGATCGTTGAAGAAAAAAACTAAGTTTATTAAAAGCAGAAATTGAGAATTTAATCAATCTATGAGTTTATTTATTTATTAATTTAATTATTTGTTATAGGTCAATGAAGAAAAAAATAGAACAGAAATATTAAAAAAAGAAAATCTCGAATTAAACCAAAAGGTAATTTTATTTATTTATTTATTTATTTACAATATTACAATTAATGATTGGAAATTTAAAGAAATAATAATAATAATACTTTTTTAATGACATGAAAATGTCAACATTTCGATGAATTTTGTATCGTAATTAAATTTATTTAATTTAATTTTAGATTCAAGAATTGGTTGCATCTTTAACAGATAAAGATGGAACTCTAAATATTTTCGATGCATCCAAGAAAGGCTCCCTTAAAGGGCTGAAATATTGGTACTCCAAAGAACACTCCTCTATTCATGCAAAGGATGGACACTATTATAATTATACTCCTCTGCATTGGGCATCCCAAAATGGACATTTACCAATTGTTGAGTTCTTATTGTCCAAAGGAGTGGATTTGGAGGCAGAGAGTTCTATTAATAATGCAACACCCTTAATGTGGGCCTCCCATTATGGTCATGTCCCTGTAGTCCAAGCATTGCTGGACAAGAAGGCGAACATAAATCATCAAGATAAATTCGAATGGACACCACTACATTATGCAGTTTATAATGATAAATTTCCAGTAGTGCAACTATTAATCGAGAGGGGGGCCGATAAAGGTTTAAAAAATGACAACCAAACTCCATTAGATTTGGCTAGAAATGAAGGATATAAATCTATTGTGGATTATTTGTCGTCCCTTTAACATCCTGACAAATAATCCTCCTCCTATTATTAAACAATTAATTAATTAAATAATCTTAATGGACCACACACACACACACTATTAATATACAATTTTTCACAACATTTAGGATTCTAATTCTAAATATAAATTTTCATCCTCTATGACTATGATTCAGATCCAATATAGTGCTATATATAAATTAAAACAAAAGCAAAAAACTTTGTGTAAATTGTTTTAATAATTTTGTATTAATAATCACACTGAGAAGCTTCTGAAATATAAATTAAATCCCATATTATTATAAATATATTTAAAATACCTATTCAATTAATAATTAAATGTACTGTTTATGTATTCAATAAAGTCTAATTTTAATAGACAGGGTGGGGCATAAAGATCTACCACATTTTGAAGAGGTTTATTAAAAATGAAAAAATTTAACTAGAAAAAAAAAGTGAATATATTTTTGAACAGAACGTGAAATAATTTTTTTTAATGTGTTTTAAACATTATATCACACAAAAAAAAGGGGGGGGGTGTCAAATATGAAAATTCTAGCCCTTTCGACCAAACTCAACCAAATTTTGTATACATAATCATTGGGACCCCAGGAGTCTAAAAATGCAAAAACAACCCCCTCTCCTACAAGATTATAAATAATTTTATTAAATATTAAATATAAGTGAGGGGCCAGGTTGTATGGTAAAGTCAAGTGGATGGGCACATCAGAACTCGTCAGTTTATTGTTATGTATGTCTCGCCCATAACTTCTTTGTTTATGAACCGATTTTGATGATTCTTTTCTGCGTTTGGATCAGTATAGCTCCAAGATAGCCAGTATATCTATTTATTTATTTATTTTATGTATGTTAAAATATATATATATATATATATATATATATATATATATATATATATATATATATAGTACACGTCCCCTGGACCCCCCACTGAAAGTACGCACCTCGCCCCCCCACTGCACCCCCCCCGATCCCCTACAACTGCACCCCACCAAGTTTTTGCATTTCTAGCTTTCTAATGGTCTACATATTATGTGTATATTTTTGTTTACTCGTACACCAATTTGCCCACATTCGTTCATATTGAAAAACATTATAAAAAAAGAAATAGGAAAATAATAATAAAAAAAATAATAGTATAGGATTTGAAATAAAAACATAAAATTAAATAAGATTTGTTTCCAAGCTATTAAAAAAAGCCACTTCAACCACTTTATTTGTAAACACACTTATTTTGTTATGATATAGAAACCTGTTAATTAAAAACAAACAAAAAATTCCTAATTTTAACATACCTATAATAATATTTGTTATAACCTATTAGTGGGATTTAAAATTAAAAAACCAATTAATAAATAAAAGATAATTGAAAAAAATGTAAACAAACTTTTTTATTGAGATTTTCATCTATCAATAATTACTTTAATTAAGAAAAGATCAATTAAGATGAAATTTGTCGAGATCCAGACATAGCCAGATCGCTTTCTCATTCTCAAAACTTGTTAATATAGAATTTGTTTCATCAAAATCGGTAGAGCCGTTTTCAAAATAGAACTAAGATACAAAAATATATAGAAATATAAACAATTTTTGCTCGTTTAATAAGTCGAGTACCTGGAGGCAGCGATGCTCGGTAACTTCTTCCTTCAGTTAAAATCTTTATTTTAATATTATTTTTAATTTAAAATTCTGATAAAAAGGTCGATTTTAATTTGAGAGCCGTTTTCAAATTAAAAAAATACAAATATATCTATATAGTATTCGACCACTGTACCCCCCACCTCCACCCCTGCTTGACCCTACCCCCGAAACCTACGCCCTACCCCCGGATCCCCCACCATTGCCCCCACACCCTTCCGCACACCCACCCTCGCATCAATATCGCTTTCTCATCCTCAAAACTTGTTAATAGAGTTTGTTTCATCAAAATCGTTAGAGCCGTTTAAAAAAAAAAATACAAATTATATATATATATACCTGGAAGACCGAGCTTCGTTCGGGTTTAGTCATTGCTTATTTGAACAGCCAATTATTTTGTTTTGATTTTACCACATGATTCATTTCTATTCATTCAATCAAAATTCAATAAAACCTATCAAAATGTGTTATTTTTCTGAAAATTGAGACCTTGTTATGCAAGAGATATTTTAAAATAATTTGGGGGTTCCCTTGTGGCTTGTTGCGTTATGTGTCTAGTGCAGGGGTCGGCAACCTGCGGCTCTCCATGTCAAGATGCGGCTCTCCAGTTCCATGCGCAAATATTAATAATCACATTATTTTATTTTTAAACAACAAGTTATGAGCCAGATTTAACCAAACTTTCAAAAGGTATGCAAGGCCAATGCTCCCATTATGTATACAAAATTTGGTTGAGTTTGGTCCAAGAGCAAGAATTTACATTTTTTCACCCCCCCCTTTCGGGTAAATTTTTTTAAACAAAAATTGTCAGAAATCACATCCCCTACAACTTATAGTAAAATTTGCCGTAGGATTAATAATTTGATAATTTTCATTCGTGCGACCCCCAAACCCCCTTTTGTGCTCAAAATATCAAAAAGCTATATAGCTATAAACGTAAGTTAGAAGATATCTGTTCCAAATATGAAATTTCATAATAATCCCTTCAGCCGTTTTTACGTGAATCGTGAGCAACTTTCTCGGAAATTACGAAGACAGTCAGACAGACAGGAATTTTGTTGAGGGTGTTTTCGTTCATAACTATGCTTGAAACGTGTGCAACCAAAATTTGGCGTGATTTGGAGCAATGTACAGACAAAGCCTTAATTTTATATATATAGATTTATTATGTTTTGATCAATTTTTTTCCTCCTTCTTCAGGGTTTTGAAAAGTCAGTGAAAGAATGTCACATTGGATTTCCTTCACTGACTTTTCAAAACCCTGAAGAAGGAGGGAATAGCCTCCGAAACGTCGGTTTTATGAATAAAAAGATAGTGTAAATTATCTTCTTCTTTTTTTGGACTGCCTTATCGATATCCACTTAACTTAATTTTATATATAGGTATAGATTATTTGATTACATTAATTTTCTAGCAGAACTAGCTAAAATATTTTAATATTTTTTGTGCCAAACATTTGTATGTTTTATATGAATAAATATTATTTCAGCTATTTATTTTAAATCAAAAATCAAATTTATATACCTAATCCTAATCAAATACCATAATATTGAAACAAAAATGTTTAGTGGCTCTTTTAAAAACTGGGAAATTTTGTAAATTGTAACTTTTGGCTCTTCCCTCTCAAAAGGTTGCCGACCCGCTGGTCTAGGACAGTGTTTCTCAACCTGTGTGCCCTGAGAGATTGTCAAATGTGCTGCAAGGGTTTTTAACAAATAATTAAAATTGCATGGGTTTTGTAACTTTGAAAGAGTATTTGTAATTACCTTAACAGTTACTAAAAAAATATTTTTTAAATTAATTTATAAGATCTTTCGTCACTATACCTGTGACTTCTTCCAAGCGACTTATTCAATTGTTGTCTTGAACTCAATTGTCTGATATTATTATACGAAACTTTCTATCTTTTTTTAATTTATTTTATTCTTAAACACCTTAATTTTTCATCACAGTTAAAACAAAGAACCACCAAAGAAAGCACAATTGTGTTGAACAATAAATCGCTGAAGAAGTTGTAAAATATAGTGAAGAAACGTCTGTCTTATTCAATATAAAACTCTGAAATCAATTTATTTATTCAATTTCTTAAGATCTTATAAATCAATTAAATTATGTATACGATTCCACAAACAATATTTTTAAATTTACTTTGTGTGCCGCGAATAATTCCAGATATTTTTAGTGTGCCGTCAACCAAAAAAGGTTGAGAAACACTGGTCTAGAGGTTTATTAAATAAAAGGTGTTCACTTAAGATAAAATATTTATTAACAGGTGTAATATTCTATATACAGGTTTAAATGACAACTTTCACTTGAAGGGCGTTAATTATAAAAGACATAATAATAATATTAATCGTTTGAGAGACTTTGTTATTCGTTAAGAGAAAGGGTTGAATCTATGGTGTATCGTTTGAATCTCGTCGTAGTTGTTTCTGCAAAAAGTTAATGCTAGAGTATAGTATACCCAATAAGGATTCATAATTCAAAAGACCAAAACTTTTTGCTGTTTATGTACCACTACTAGCCAATCCCGTGCTCGTTTGACAAATTTGGCACCATTGTAAGAGATTGAATGTATTTTGTCATAAAAATGACAGCCCAGATAGCAATTTAAACTTGAATCCAACTTGCAACAAGTTTGATGTGTCAAAAGTGGAAGCTTGTGGCAAGTTTGTCGTGGCAAGTGTATACACTTGAGGCAAGTTTGAATCAAACCTCCTAGTTTCCCAGCGACAAGCCTGCACGTTGTTTGTTTTTGCAAAGCATATGCAACTTTGGCATAACATGCTTGCATGTTGTTTGTTTTTGCAAAGCATATGCAACTTTGTCTTGATATACTTGCAGGGTGTTTATTTTTTTAAAGTATATGCAACATTGACATAAGTAAGTTTAACCTACTAAAAGAAAATCGACTATAATTTAAAAAATCAGTTATTTACTTATTGTTCCTTGGAGAATGTCATCTTTAGGTGAATGCCATCAATAGACGATAGGTGCTTCTACCTTATTGGCTGATTCATTGTTAAATTAGAAAGAAGTAAATATTGGGCAGGAAAATACAAGGGAAAAAAATAACAAAAAACAAACCATTGATTTAATCTTTTTTTAATCCTTTTTATTTTATTAAAATTATAAAAAATCAAATAATAAAATATAAAAAAAAAAACACTTTCTCTTTGTCATTTCTTAAATCTTATTTTGTATTTGATCTTTATTTTCTCTCTCTAGTCTGAAACAAATAAACAAGATTACTATATAATATTTAAGACATAAAATTATTAGTGAATTATAGAGTTTTGTCAAACCATCAGATGCTGCAAGGAGCACTCATATATGTAATCTAAAACTTACCTTCTTGTTGAACTTCCCTATGGATAAAGCAAAAATATTTCAGTACAGTAGATATAAAAATAGAGATTTAATAGAAGAATCTTAAGTTCAAAAAAATAAAAAAACATTATAGATAAATATATTATAAAAGTGGAAAACTTACCCATAACCTCTTTCTCTGTTATTTATTTAGATTTCTTGAAAAATAATATGTATTATCATATATGTATATAAAACTATTGATAATGAAATAAGGATTTTGGAGCTTATATGTCAATGTATAAATAAACTGATATTTCTTTTATTTCTTAAATATATATTTAGGTATATAAGTTGTTTATTTTGAAAGTCCATTCGATTTTCGAGACATATAAGCCACACTCTAGAATTAAATAAAAATAATTTTAATTTTAATAATACCTCGCAAGTATTCCGCCCGTTTGAATTCTGGATTAAAAAGTAGTTACTTTTTTTAGGAAATGTTTATAATTATTATATTAAAAATAAACTAGATTGACAGTTTAACGGTTAAACATAGACTAAAGGATTAATATATTTGTGGCTAGATGGCGCCAACCAACAAGCAAGTAAGCAAGTTTGTAGCAAGTTAGATAAAAACTTAATAATTCACCCTTGAACATTCAAGATTGCTGCAAAATTACCACAAACTTATCTTGTCATATTTGACATGACAATTTAAATTCAAACAAAAGTTAAGTTTGCGGCAAGTCCAATTGCTATCTGGGAGATAAAATACATTATAAAGGGAGATTTATTAAACAAAAAGTTCTTAATAAGCGATTAAAATCTGTCGCTACAATGGCTGAAGCAAAAAAGTACTAAAGTTAACCCACTTTTGAGGTTAATTAAATGCGTTGTTGCCAAATTGTTTTTAGTGTAAATTTTTTTTGATATATTTTTCATTATTTATTCATAATTATCTCAGAAAGTGTGTTGTAACTATGAATTAAAATTTTAAATGTATTAGATATTGTTTAATGTTGGTTTAGTTTTTTATAACTATGGTAAGAAGAGTTTCTTAATTATAATTATATATATGTATGTAAACTTCCTGATATCCTCGTATAGTACAATGTATAAGAGTCTGACAAAACTCTATCTTTGGAATTTAATATCTCCGGAACTATATTGTTCATAAATTTCGTTTTCCCACCAATCGATGGACAAGTATTTAAATAATAATCAATCTAAATTTCAAAAAAATCCCATATGTTGAAAAAACTATCTTAAATCTATAGTACCTGAAGCCACCTAGCGATGCACGGTAACCAAATTAAAAAAAAATACAAATATATATAGTACACGCCCCTGGATCCCCACTCCCCCCACCCCGCACCCACATTTCTAGCTTTCTAGTGATCCACATATTATGTGTATATTTGTTTACTCGTACACCAATTTGCCCACATTCAAGTTCATATTGACAAACATTATAAAAAAATAAATACGAAAATAATAATAAAAAAATAATCATATAGGATCTGAAATAAAAACATAAAATTAAATAAGATTTGTTTCCAAGTTATATTAAAAAAGCCTCTTCAACCACTTTATTTGTAATCGAATGTTTTCTAAATTTGATTCAATCGCGTAATCCGCAGTAGTCTCGCGATAAATATCTTTTTTAAATAAGCGCGGCCAAAAACAATACTCTTTGATATAGCAATTATTATTTGTTATATTAAATAGAAAAATCATAAAAATTCACTTTATTTGTAAACATGTCGTAATGTTATGATTTAGACACTCTATTAATTAAAAAAGAAACAAAAAATTCCTAATTTTAATATATATATTAATATTTGCTATAACCTATTAGTGGGTTTTAAAATTAAAAAACCCAATTAATAAATAAAAGATAATTAAAAAAATGTAAACAAACTTTTTTATTAAGATTTTCATCTATCAATAATAACTTAAATTAAGAAAAGATCAATTAAGATAAAATTTGTCGAGGTCCAGACCTAGCCAGATCGTTTTCCTCATCCTCAAAACTTGTTAATATAGAGTAGGTTTCATCAAAATCGGTTGAGCCGTTTTCAAAATAGAACTAAGATACAAAATATACAAACAATTTTTGCTCGTTTAATAAGAGTAGATAGATAGATAAAGTCTTGTATTTAAAATTCGTTTGGTATGCCTAAGTACGCCACTGCTGCCATCTGTAGGTTTATTATTTTCCAAACCACGTGACCATTCCCTTTATCCTTTAATCCTTTATCTCTTTAGAGTTTGCTCATCAACTTGTCATCAAACCTTGAAAGAATTATTCTTATATTTGATATTAAAATCTTAATTCTTTTTTAACTCTATTAATTAAAAATGGCTTTAAATCTTGAAGGAACTTTACTCAAATATTTTAAAGAAAAATTATTTGCAGAAAGAGATTGTGCAATTATGAAATCAACAAATGAAGTATTAATAAAATGTTATCAGGTACGTTTTATTATTGATTATAAATAATAATATAATAAAATAGTTTAAAATCAATAATTATATATTTATTTATTTGAAGAGAATGCTAGTGAAACAAGAAACTAAGGAAGAGATTCTAAATGCAATCGATGAAAAAATTGGATTTTTAAATGACAATGTAAGTATTTTTTTATTATTGGGTAACAATAAACAATTTTAAAATATTTAATCTTGCCCACTATTTCTAGCATAACTTTTAATATTCTAGTATAAATTAATAAAGTAAAGGTTGTGTAGCTTCACACTGAAACTACACATCATTTACTTTATTAATTACTATCATGTTTCACCTAAAACCTACACCACTTTCTCTAAGTAAAATTCTAGTATAAATTTCTACATGTGTCTTATATCTTGTGTGTTGTGTCTATTAATAAATAAATCCTTGATTAAATAGAATAATCATGATCTCGTTCAATTTTCTATTCTTTATAGATGATAAATATTGTTTCTAATTGTGAATTATATATATTTCTTTTTAAGTATTTATCTAAATTATCTTCAGGTTATTATGTCTACGGGCACTTAAAATTGATTTATTCAATGGAAAGAATCGGTCCACATCCTCAGATGTAATGGGGGCAAATTTAAAGCAACTTTATATATTATATATTTCTTCGTTTTTTTTCATTCTTTCTCAGAAAAATTACTTTTAAAAAATCTGCATTTGGCTCGAAATAGGCAATATTTGACAAAAAAAAATCCTTCAAATATGCAAAAATATGCAGTATAAAATTTAAGCCACAGTATCCAGATGCCTGATTCGGATAGATAATTGATCCCCCGGGTCGTATGTGGCGGCAAATAAAATATGCAATTGCATAGGAATCCGGTCTCAAATCAAGAATGACCAGTCAAGAATTAAAATTATAATTAAATTTGTTCTCTAATTAGATAGTCCAAGAGCCCACGACCCATTTTGGAATCGGCTGTTTGCCTGATCTACCTGGGTACTGCTGCTACTGCGCATAGGAGAAAGTTGTAAAAAAATGTTCGCCAAAAAAAGTGTTTGATTCAAAATCCAACAAATACTATTCGACAGTTAGGTTGATTTTAAATTAAAAATTAACTGAGCCAGATACTTTTAGGGGGGGGCACACTGAGCCAGACAACCCTAAAGTTGTTTTTATTTAAAAAAAAGTGTTTGATTCACGCTGAGATTTTAATAGCGTCTTAATTATATGTTTTTAATAATACATGCAAAAAGCCAGACACTTTTGCCGGGGTTTAACAATTGCCAGACGTCGAAATATCTTGTACGGATAGTCCAGTCAAATTGTGCTCAAATGGGGAAAGTTTTGAGGTAGTTCTGATTTTTTGCATATATATATATATATGTTTTTGGGGCGCTGAATTCAAATCTGAGGTCTCCCAGCCAAATTTCGTGACGCAACATTTTAGAAAATGCAAAAAAAGGTGAAAACTTCCATTTTTTGGCGGTTTTTGGCTTATAATTTGAAAACTATCAACTTTTCGTAAATAACCTTTCTATTCAAAATGAAAGTTCATAAAATTTCCTACAAATTTGATCATTTAGATTTTTTTCTCAGACCATCCGTTCGGGATCAAGCGCAAAATCCAAGTTTTCGACCTGGTCAGCCCCCCGGATCACCCAAAAACTCGCACTTTTTTCGATATTTTCCCATTTTGAGCACGAAGGAACACGTTTTCGACAAAGGCCACTTTATACATTTTTAAACTAAATTAATTTGCTACAATTCAAAATTTCATCTTAATTAAATAAATGGTGATCCGTGCCCCAATGAGGTTAAAGTTTTGAAAAAGTGCAATTTTTTGCAAAAAATCACAATTTTTCTTTAATAAAATGAAAACCACTCATCCTAGAAACTTAATTCCTATCTCATTCTCTAGGAAATTTTATTGACTTGAACGTTTACTTGTACCATTTTTTACTTTACCATACAGGATATGGTCAAATATTGTAATCGTGCATGAAAAAAGTGTTTTTTTTCCTTCTTTTTTTTTGAAATATCTCAAAAACGGCTGAAACTATTTTGATTAAAAAAATTGATCGGTCTACAAAAAAGCTCTAATAAGGGAACATCGAAAAAATCATATTTTTTGAGATAATAATTGTTTTGTCAAAATGTCTGTTAGTTAGTTTGTGCGTTACCAAATTTTTGCGGACGAGCTAGCTCAAAAACTAGTGTGAAAATCGAAACCAAATTTCATACGTAGTTTTGGTCCAGTGAGATTAAGAGCTGATTAGATTTTGGTGGATATCTGAACAAAATTAGGGGGGGGGGGGGGGGTTAAAAATTAAAAATCTAGGCTATGTGAGCAAACTCAACCAAATTTTGTATACATAATCTGTTGGTCCCCAGGAGTCTAAAAATGGAAAAAACTAACCCCCCTCCGCTACATGATTATAAATAATTTTATTAAATATTAAATATAAGTGAGGGGCCAGGTTGTATGGTAAAGTCAAGTGGATGGCCACATCAGAACACGTCAGCTTATTTGTTAAAACATAGTTTTATAGATATCAAGCATTTTCCATAACAGGAGGAGATCCGAATCCTCAGAAGTGTCATGGAAAATGCTGGATATCTATAAATCGAAGGGTTTTAACAAAAAAGTGATTCAAGTAAACGTTCAAGTCAATAAAATTTCCTAAAGAATCAGATACAAATTAAAATTAAGTTTCTAGGATGACTAGTTTACCAAAAATCAATTCTCATCAAATTAATTTTCTCATTCCTAAAATCTAAACTATTCTATATTTATTTATTTATTTAGATGATGGCGGAAAATAAGTTAATCAGAAATGAAATGAAACAAATGGAAAAAAAATTTGGAACTATGTTGAAAAGTGTAAGTTTATTTATTTATTTATTTATTATTGGTAAATTATTTATTGAATTTAATTAAGTAATGGAGAGGGATTCAGCCAATGGGTAGCCTCTGCTGAATAAAAACTCCCAATTATAGAAAACGTTTCGGCTTTAATTAAATAATGCCATCATCAGTTCCTTCAGCAGAGGCTACCCATTGGCTGAATCCCTCTCCATTACTTAATTATATACATATACAGCCATCAAAATTGTATCATATTTATTGAATTATTTATTTGTTTAGATCCTCGAAGACAGAAACGAAATAAGTATATTAAAAGCAGAAAATCTGAAATTGAATCAGTCTGTGAGTTTATTTATTTATTAATTTATAATGAATTATTTATTATATTATTATTTATTTATTTATTTATTCAGGTCAATGAAGAAAAAATTAGGTCTGCCATTTTACAAAGTGAAAATCTTGAATTAATCCATAATGTAAGTTTATTTATTTATTTATGTTTGTTAAATTATTTATTATCTCATTATTGAATTATTTATTTGCTTAGATCGTTGAAGAAAAAAAGAACTAAGTTTATTAAAAACAGAAATTGTGAATTTAATCAATCTATAAGTTTATTTATTATTATTTAATTATTTGTTTTAGGTCAATGAAGAAAAAAATAGAACAAAAATATTAAAAAAAGAAAATCTCGAATTAAACCAAAAGGTAATTTTATTTATTTATTATTAGTAAATTATTTATTATATATTTCTTTAATTATTTATTTGCTTAGATCATCGTCCAGACAGACTGGAATATTGCAATGGCAATATTCCTGCAATATTCCCTTCTATCTGGGCGAAGACAGAAACGAAATAATTAAATTAAAGGCAGAAATTGTGAAATTGAATCAATCTGTAAGATATTTATTTATTTATTGTTTGTGAATTATTTATTAATTTAATTATTTGTTATAGGTCAATGAAGAAAAAAATAGAACAAAAATATTAAAAAAAGAAAATCTCGAATTAAACCAAAAGGTAATTTTATTTATTTATTTACAATATTACAACTTAATGATTGAAAATTTCAAGAAATAATAATAATAATACTTTTTTAATAACATGAAAATGTCAACATTTCGATGAATTTTGTATCGTAATTGAATTTATTTTATTTAATTTTAGATTCAAGAATTGGTTGCACCTTTAGATGAAGATGGAACTCGAAATATTTTCGATGCATCAGAGAAAGGCTCCCTTAAAGGGCTCAATTATTGGTACTCCAAAGAGCCCTCCTCTATTCATGCAAAGAATGGACAGCATTTTAATTAGACTCCTCTGCATTATGCATCCTCGAAAGGACATTTACCAACTGTTGAGTTCTTGTTGTCCAAAGGAGTGGATTTGGAGGCAGAGGATTCTTCTGTTTTTAATTCAACACCCTTAATGTGGGCCTCCCATTATGGTCATGTCCCTGTAGTCCAAGCATTGCTGGACAAGGGGGCGAACATAAATCATCAAGATACACTCAAAGACACACCACTACATTGGGCAGTTAGTAATAATCACGTGTCAGTAGTGCAAATATTAATAGAGAGGGGGGCCGATAAAGGCTTAAAAAATAAAAAGAACCAAACACCATTAGATTTGGCTAGAAAGTATGGACATGAATCTATTGTTGATTATTTGTCGTTCCTTTAACATCCTGGAAATTTCAAGAAATAATAATAATAATACTTTTTTAATAACATGAAAATGTCAACATTTCGATGAATTTTGTATCGCAATTGAATTATTTTAATTTAATTTTAGATTCAAGGATTGGTTGCACCTTTAACAGATAAAGATGGAACTCGAAATATTTTCCAAGCATCAGAGAAAGGCTCCCTTAAAGGGCTCAATTATTGGTACTCCAAAGAGCCCTCCTCTATTCATGCAAAGAATGGAGGCTATTCTAATTTGACTCCTCTGCATTATTCATCCCGTAATGGACATTTACCAACTGTTGAATTCTTATTGTCCAAAGGAGTGGATTTGGAGGCAGAGAGATCTTATGATAATGCAACACCCTTAATGTTTGCCTCCAACAAAGGTCATGTCCCTGTAGTCCAAGCATTATTGGACAAGGGGGCGAACATAAATCGTCAAGATAAAGACAAAGACACACCACTACATTGGGCAGTTGACGGTAATAAATTGCCAGTAGTGCAAATATTAATAGAGAGGGGGGCAGATAAAGGCTTAAAAAATAATCAGAACCAAACTCCATTAGATTTGGCTAAAGGGTATGGAAGGAAATCTATTGTGGATTATTTGTCGTCCCTTTAACATCCTGACAAATAATCCTCCTCCTATTATTAAACAATTAATTAAATTAAATAATCTTAATGGACCACACACACTAGAAAATAGTTTCTAGTTCACTAGTAAACGTTTTTATAAATTGTTGCTATATATGTATATATGTGTGTGTGATTGTAATGAATTGTGTGATGTATCTATATTGAAGATTTAAGAATGAATGTTTCATGTGAAATGACAAATTCCGGTTCTTGAACGAGATAACTACTGAGGATGGTCGATCAGTGGTGACCGAAACTGTATAGTAATCAATTAAATAATTCTAATAGTTATTAAAATTATTGTTTTAGGATTCTAATACTAAATATAAATTTTCATCCTCTATGACTATGATTCAGATCCAATATAGTGCTATATATAAATTAAAACAAAAGCAAAAAACTTTGTGTAAATTGTTTTAATAATTTTGTATTAATAATCACACTGAGAAGCTTCTGAAATATAAATTAAATCCCATATTATTATAAATATATTTAAAATACCTATTCAATGAATAATTAAATGTACTGTTTATGTATTCAATAAAGTCTAATTTTAATATACAGAGTGTATAATAAAGATCTACCACATTTTTTTTGGCTTTTCGGCCTTTCTAGCCATAAGCCTAATTACGATACTAGTTATTATTTTTTTTAAATTTGTCTCTACCCCCGGGGGTCAGATTTTAGCTGGATGCCTCGAGTCGGATTCGAACCCGGGTCCCCTGGTTAGCTCGCTGTCACGCTACCGCCTAGCCTATCTGACCCCCCCCTACCACATTTTGAAGAGGTTTATAAAAAATGAAAATAATTTTTTTTTTAAATGTGTTTTAAACATTATATCAGACAAAAAAAAAGGGGGGGGGTGTCAAATATGAAAATTCTGGCCCTTTCGATCAACCAAATTTTGTATACATAATTAGTGGGACCCCAGGAGTCTAAAAATGCAAAAACTAACTCCCCTCACCTACATGTTGATAAATAATTTCATTAAATATTAAATATAAGTGAGGGGCCAGGTTGTATAATAAAGTCAAGTGGATGACCACATCAGAACACGTCAGCTTATTGTTATGTATGTTCGCGCATAACTTCTTTGTTTAGGAACCGATTTTGATGATTCTTTCTGCGTTTGGATCAGTATAGCTCCAAGATAGTCAGGATATCCATTTATTTATTTATTTTATGAATGTTCAGCGAGAAGGCCGTACCCAGGGAGGGGAGTTAGAGGGTTTGGTACCCCCCCCCCCCCCCCGAAATATATCTATCTTTTTTTTAATTTAAAATATAGTACCTGGAGCCACCTGCACGGTAACCAAATTAAAAAAACAAACAAATATATATAGTACACGCCCCCCTGCATCCCCCCCACACCGCCCAACCGCCCCCCGATTCCACACAATTGCACAAAATCGGTAGAGCCGTAATAGAACTAAGATATAAATATATATATATATATTAACAATTTTTTGCTCGTTTAATGAGTAGAGAACCTGGAGGCACCGAGCGATGCTCGGTAACTTCTTCCTTCAGTTAAAAGCTTTATTTTAATAAATATTGTGAATTTTGGCATATGTGATTGAAATTTTGTTAACCGAAACTGTATTCTTTTGTGTCTATATTTAATATAGAAAGAATTTAATTCTCGGATATTTAGTAGAAATATTCTTTAATTACCAAATCAGAGGGGATTCATCCCCCCAGGAGTCTAATATTATTATATATATTTATATATCGATCTAATTAATAATTAAACGAATCGTCTATTGTTAAACATTTTCAATAATAATTAAATTTATTTATTTCTATTTATGTATTTATTCATTAAATGGAATTTTAATTATTATATAAGTAGAGTAAATCACCAAAATATCGTATTAATATTTTAGCATATGTGATAGAAATTTTCTATTCTTGTATCTATATTTAATAAAAAAATGTACAAATCTTTTGTTACTTCTAGATATACGAGAAATTGCAAATAACATTGTTAATTATTATGCAATTTATATAAATAAATAAATTTAATAAATAATTTTGAATAGTTTTATTATATATTTAAATTATTTTAAAACCCACTAATATTAGATTACATTTGTTCTTAAAAATTGCCTTCTTGATTTCGGCCGACTCTAATATGTAAATAGGAAAAATTATTCAAAACCCTGGTTCAACAAGCGATGTGCCGAAGCTGTTCGTGAAAAAAATAAAGCATTCAACGAATGGCTTTCCTGCCAAACGGACATCAAACGAATTGCCTTTTCAAAATCTCGTAACCAGTGTAACAAAATTATTAATGAAACCAAGAAGTCTCTAGACGGAAAATGAGCTGACCGATTATCAGCATGCCCAGCTAATAAAAATCGATTCTGGCATCTCACGAGGAAATTAACTACAAACTCCTCCAAATCTTCGTTTCCCCCCTTAATCTTTCCAGCGGCTCAATAGCCACCGACGCCCTCTCTAAAGCTGAAGCATTCGCTTCATTCTTCGCGACCAATGCCACCTTAGACGACAAGGGACTTGACCCCCCGCCCTATACCCCTAGCACCAATATTATGTCGGATATTAAATTCAGAATACCAAAAATATTAAAAGTAATAAAAAACCTAAATGTTAATTCAGCCGCTGGCCCAGACAACATTCCCACCAGTATAATCAAAAATTGCGCGCCTGAACTTGCTCCTATTCTCTCAAAAATTTTCAAACTTTCATATACCACTGGCTCATTTCCGGAGAGCTGGAAAACAGCAAGAATTCAACCAATTAAAAAAAAAGGAGATCCTTCAAATGTAGCCAATTATCGTCCGATCGCCATAACTTCGGTTCTTTCTAAAATCATGGAAAAAATCATTAATGAGCAAGTTCTTCACCATTTAGAATCTAATAAACTAATCCATGATAGTCAATACGGCTTTAGACAATTTCGGTCCACCGGCGATATTTTAGCATATATAACTCATATTTGGAATAAAGCACTAGAGACTGGTAAAGAGACTTTCGTAATAGGCTTAGACATTTCAAAGGCCTTCGATCATGTCTGGCACAAAAATCTTCTTGCCAAATTACCTGCATTTGGCCTTCCCCCGAGCCTCTGCAAGTTGCTTGAGAGCTTTCTCTCAAACCGCTCTATTAAAGTCGAGGTTGACGGAATATCATCCTCGTCCTTTAATACTAATGCTGGAGTTCCTCAGGGCTCAGTCATCTCTCCCACACTCTTTATTATCTATATTAATGACCTATTAAATCTGCCCTCCAATCCAATACATTGTTACGCTGACGATAGCACCCTCCACAACGCTCAATCCTTACTAGACAATCGCGCAAACATAGCCTCCTCAATAAATTCAGATTTAAGCATGCTAAAAAAATGGGGATCTCACAACTTGGTAAACTTTAATGCTGGTAAAACACAATGCTGCCTAATTTCTAGGCGCGCAGATAGGAACCTTCCGGACATTTCCTTTGATTCGAGCTCATTGGAATTCCGTAATAAAATATCAATGTTAGGTGTCACCTTAGGTTCTGACCTCTCTTGGAATGACCATATTATCTCAGTAGCAAAAGCTGCAGCATGTAAGCTTGGCTTTCTTTTCCGAACCAAACGATTTTTCACCCCCACTCAACTCCTTATATAATACAAGGCTCAAATTCGCCCCTGTCTTGAATATTGCTCGCATTTGTGGAGAGGAGCCTCCAAGTATTCTCTTAATACCTTAGATGCAATTCAGAGGCGAGCTATCAGACTGATAGGCGATCCTACATTAACTGACACTCTCGACTCCCTAGCCCATCGTAGATCTGTCTCCGCCCTATCCCTTTTTTATAGATATTACCATGGCTTTTGTTCTGACGAAATAAAATCGATAATCCCACCAAAGGCCTCATTTGCCCGAAATACACGATTTTCTAAAATTCAACACCCCTACGCGCTTAAACTAGATACTAATCGAACAAACGCATTCGCCAATTCATTTATCCCTATGACATCTAGAGACTGGAATTCTCTTCCCCCGACCGTCTTTCCAGCTACTTATAACCTTCAAACTTTCAAGACCAGCATCCACAGATACCTTCGACCTCTACCCAATCCCTAAATCTCCCCTTATCTTCACGTTACAAGGGTCCACCACGGACTTCAGAGGTTGAACCTTCTTGGTGCAACTTCTTATTGTATCAATATCATTATAAAAAAAAAAAAAAAAAAAAAAATATGTCTAGTATTTTGGGGCTTTGGGAGCGAAATGTAAAGATTTCACCATCTCGGAACAACCCTCAACCTGAAAATGGCTCGAGTTGCTTCCTGTAAAGGAGTGTTTCCTCAACCTTTTTAATCGACTTCAAAAAAGGAGGAGGTTCTCTATTCGACTGAATTTTTTTTTTTTTTTTTTTTTTTTTGTGCCTATGTTACCTCATATCTCCGCCAATTGTCAACCGATTTTGAAAATTTTTTTTGCATTGGGTCCAGTCTAGCTTCCGATTGGTCCCATTTTTTTCGATTTTTTCATAGGTATTAGACCTTTTTTATTAGGTTTGTTTAGACCTAACCTCTTTGTTTATGAACCGATTTCGATGGTTCTTTTTTTATCCGAAAGGGTGTCTTAGGGATGGTGTCATATTAATTTGGTCAAGTTCTGATGATATGATCACTATTAATAACATCACTAAAAAGAGAAAAATAAAAATAATTTTTAAGAAAAAATAAAAACCGACTTCAAAAAATTAAATGCAACAAATAAAATACACTAAAAGGTATAAAATAATTATTATCTTATTTAGTTACAACTAAACGACGAAATATTAACATGAAATTACTTTTTGAAGTTGGTGCCAAACATATACATTTTATGAATCGCACTCGACGGATCTTACTTAGTACGTTGGGCGGGTACGATCGCTTATATAGTTTGTTTGGCACCGACTTCAAAAAGTAATTTCATGTTAATATTTCGTCGTTTAGATGTAACTAAATAAGATAATAATTATTTTATACCTTTTAGTGTATTTTATTTGTTGCATTTAATTTTTTGAAGTCGGTTTTTATTTTTTTCTTAAAAATTATTTTTTTACTTTACCATACAGGGTATGGCCAAGTATTGTAATCGTGCATGAAAAAAGTGTTTTTTTTCCTTCTTTTTTTTCGATATATCTCAAAAACCACTGAAACTATTTTGATTAAAAAAATTGAGCGAATCCATGGCATTTTGGTCTACAAAAAAGCCCTAAAAAGTTAACAACATTATATTTTTCGAGATAATAACTGTTTTGCCAAAATGTCTGTTAGTCTGCGCTATTCCAAATTTTTGTGCACGAGCTAACTCAAAAACTAGTATGAATATCGAAACCAAATTTCACACGTAGTATTGGTCCATTGAGATTAAGAGCTGATTAGATTTTGGTGCACATCGACCCAAAATTAAGGGGGGTGGAGGGGAGTTAAAAATTAAAAATCTAGGCCATTTGAGCAAACTCAACCAAATTTTGTATACATAATCAGTGGGACACCAGGAGTCTAAAAATGCAAAAACTAATCCCCTACCCTACATGATTATAAATAATTTTATTAAATATTAAATATAAGTGAGGGACCAGGGCCACATCAGAACACGTCAGCTTATTTTTATATAACTTTTGGAAACAAATCTTATTTATTTTTCAGTGAAAACAAAGATTTAAGTATCTTTTTGGGTGTCTTTTTTGAAAAAAGATGGAAATTATTTCAAAAATCAACCCAGTACCTATATAATATTATTAAATGAATTTAACTTTAAAGGACATCATAGATATTAATTGAAAAGTTTTTGTTTTGCCGAGAGTAGCAGAGTTGTTGATTCACAAAGAGAAACAAAGAGGTTGTCCTCTGCTTGATGCAAATAAACATACACACATATATATCAAGATGATATATCTGTATATATATTATTTATTTGTTTGAGACTATAGTTTCGAAGACTTGGTCTTCATCATCAGTCTTTCTTCAATTATAAATGTTTTTCATGGAGTCAATATCATATGGATATTGAAAACCAAGTTTCTTCGAAACTATAGTCTCAAACAAATAAATAATATATATACACCTTAGGTTCTGACCTCTCTTGGAATGACCATATTATCTCAGTAGCAAAAGCTGCAGCATGTAAGCTTGGCTTTCTTTTCCGAACCAAACGATTTTTCACCCCCACTCAACTCCTTATATTATACAAGGCTCAAATTCGCCCCTGTCTTGAATATTGCTCGCATTTGTGGAGAGGAGCCTCCAAGTATTCTCTTAATACCTTAGATGCAATTCAGAGGCGAGCTATCAGACTGATAGGCGATCCTACATTAACCGACACTCTCGACTCCCTAGCCCATCGTAGATCTGTCTCCGCCCTATCCCTTTTTTATAGATATTACCATGGCTTTTGTTCTGACGAAATAAAATCGATAATCCCACCAAAGGCCTCATTTGCCCGAAATACACGATTTTCTAAAACTCAACACCCCTACGCGCTTAAACTAGATACTAATCGAACAAACGCATTCGCCAATTCATTTATCCCTATGACATCTAGAGACTGGAATTCTCTTCCCCCGACCGTCTTTCCAGCTACTTATAACCTTCAAACTTTCAAGACCAGCATCCACAGATACCTTCGACCTCTACCCAATCCCTAAATCTCCCCTTATCTTCACGTTACAAGGGTCCACCACGGACTTCAGAGGTTGTACCTTCTTGGTGCAACTTCTTCTTGTATCAATATCATTATAAAAAAAAAAATACAGATATGTCATCTTGATATAAATGTGTGTATGTTTATTTGCATCAAGCAGAGGACAACCTCTTTGTTTCTCTTTGTGAATCATAGATATTAGTTGAAATATTTTTACATTGCATATCAGAGAGGTTCGTCCCTTAGGAATCGAACTCAAGCGCTAACTAAGCTTGCCGGGCCAGTAGCTAGGGTCTTAAGGGTTTGGCTACTGGCCCGGCAAGCTTAGTTAGCGCTTGGGTTCGATTCCTAAGGGGACGAACCTCTCTGATATGCAATGTAAAAATATTTCAACTAATATTCTATGATGTCCTTTAAAGTTAAATTCATTTAATATTATTTATTTTTGTTTTTATTTCAGTTCCTATACGAATCACAAAGAGAAACAAAGAGGTTGTCCTCTGCTTGATGCAAATAAACATACACACATATATTTCGAGATGATATATCTGTATATATATTATTTATACGAATATTTTTTTTATTATTATTTTCCTATTAATTTTTTATAATGTTTATCAATATGAACGAATGTGGGCAAATTGGTGTACGAGTAAATAAATATACACACAATATGTGGACCATTAGAAAGCTAGAAATGAAAAACTGGTTGCGCGGTGGGGTGGATGTGGGGAGGGGGGGGTGAAGTGGTGAGGGCGAGGTGCGTAGTTTTTGGGGGGGTCCAGAGGGCGTGTACTATATATATTTGTATTTTTTAATTTGGTTATCGCATTGCTCGGAGGCTCCTGGTACTTCTTTTTATAATAAGGAACTTGGTTGCAAAAACTTGCTAATTTTAATCTAGGGGCGCAGCAGTGCCCCCAGGCAACTTCATTTTGAGCTGGGGTGGGGGGCTTGCAACCTTTACAGTAGGGATGTTACGGGGGTGGAGATTTTAAATTTGATGAGTGTGAGTAGAAGAGAGAGATGTATTTAACTAACTGTTAAGGGCAGGCCTAAAATAATAAAAAATAATAATATATATATATATATCTTAGGGGGTCAAAAAATACATTATTTTTTTACAAGTGACACGGAAAAATGGGTTGCTAGACACCTTAAAAAATTTTTCTAAATATGAGCTCTTAATTTTAATAGAAGATCTCCGTATCGCAGTTTTTTATTTTTTTTCAGTCCAATAGAAAAAAATTCATACCTCATCATTAATTGATTGCACAGAAAAAATGTTCTTGAAGAATTTCGTAGAAATTTATGCTCTACAAAAGGTATCTTATATTTTTCGGTAAACCTACCATTTGAAAGATATTGAAGATTTAAGTTTGATTATTTTAAGACAAATTTCATTTTTGTTTATGAATTTTATAACTCGACAATAAATGGCTATTATAAAATTTGCAATACAAATTTTTATAGGAAATTAACTGCTCTATAAAAAGGGTGCCTTATGTTTTGGCTATTAAATTAAGCGTTCAAAAGATATTCATCATCAAACTTCAGTACACATGAAAGTTTGATGATGAATATCTTTTGAACGCTTAATTTAATCGCCAAAACATAAGACACCCTTTTTATAGAGCAGTTAATTTCCTATAAAAATTTGTATTGCGAATTTTATAATAGCCATTTATTGTCGAGTTATGAAATTCATAAACAAAAATGAAATTTGTCTTAAAATAATCAAACTTAAATCTTCAATATCTTTCAAATGGTGAGGTTTACGGAAAAAATATAAGATACCTTTTTTGTAGAGCATTAAATTTCCTACGAAATTCTTCAAGAACATTTTTCTGTACAATCAATTAATGATGAGGTATGAATTTTTTTCTATTGGACTGAGAAAAAAATAAAAAACTGCGATGCGGAGGATCTTCCTATTAAAATTAAGAGCTCATATTTAGAAAGAATTTTTTTAAGGTGTCTAGCAACCCATTTTTCCGTGTCACTTGTAAAAAAAAATAATGGATTTTTTTGACCCAACCTAATATACCTAAATGAACACCTCGGTAATTTTTTGATTCAGTTAAAAGCGATATATTAATATTATTTTTAAATTCAGGTAAAAGGGTCGATTTTTAATCGCAACCAAAATAAAATAAAATTGAAATAAAACTTAATTTATATTTTTACTCAAGTTTTGACCCGCTATGGGCATCATCAAGATGTATTATCACTGGCCACAAAGTTTTGAATGTAATTGCAATTAAATATAATCTTATTATATTAAAAGAGCAATTCTTGTATATATACAGGGTGGTCCCGAATTCATGGTACAAACTTTAATGGTAGGTACAGGACATTGTAACAATGAGTTATTGTATAGGAATGTATAGTCGCAAGTGACGCGGTGAGGCGTAAACAGGGGAAATAAAAGGAAAGAGACATGGAGTGATCGGTGGGTATCATTGCCGGTAGAGGGCAGGAGATGTATATTGTTACAATGTTATATATATATATATATATATATATATATATATATATCTACAATAGATATATATTGTTACAATGTCCTGTACCTACCATTAACGTTTGTACCATGAATTCGGGACCACCCTGTATATACAGGGTGCATAGGAAAGTCCCTTTAACCTGAAAATACTTGCGAACGGAGAGTGCTACAGCCACGCAAGTGAGGTAACGGTATAGTAAAGCGACTATGCCCGACCTAATGCAAACGACACCAGCGCCCCTAGTGGCGAAATGTGGAAGTTAGCCATTGCAAATCGAAAACGAAAAGAGATAGAGCAAAATTTCCAATTAGAAAGTTTTAGAGCATCAATTAATTAGTACGAAACGATATTTGGTTTACACGGATAAGATAAATTGGCGCCTGTATACCTATGCTATGAGATTATGTTGTTTGTATCAAGCGAGCGCCAACACCTTTTAAACTAAAATTTTAAATGCATTGGAAATTAAAGTTTTCAGACATTACAGTACAGTACAAAGTCACAAACTGCATTTGCACACTGCTACATTTCCGAAATGTAAATATGTAGAGTAGAACAGTCGCGCATAGATTACGGACATTTTTGGATACAGGCAGTAATTTATCCTTTCCGTGTAAACCAAATATCGTTTCGTACTAATTAATTGATGCTCTAAAACTTTCTAATTGGAAATTTTGCTCTATCTCTTTTCGTTTTCGATTTGCAATGGCTAACTTCCACATTTCGCCACTAGGGGCGCTGGTGTCGTTTGCATTAGGTCGGGCATAGTCGCTTTACTATACCGTTACCTCACTTGCGTGGCTATAGCACTCTCCGTTCGCAAGTATTTTCAGATTAAAGGGACTTTCCTATGCACCCTATTGTATATTGTAACAGCCCGTAATTTTTTACTTTATCCAATGCGAAGCATGGGAGAAAGTATTGGAATCGCTCTCGCGGCAAGCGCGACTTCAAAGGGTCCTCAGATAAAGACTACGGAACCCATGGACTCAATTAAGGTCACAAATTGAAGTATTCAATGAGATTGAATTTTAGCACGTGACGGTTTTGCCAAAAATTACCTGGGATCTCGCCGAGAGGCCAAAAAGTGCCATTTTTTTTGGAAGTGCGTGCGGATGGATGTATGTATGTGTGTTATCGTTTTTTTCGTCCACGAATTTTTCCACACCGTTGCACCGAATGAATTGAAATTGAAAACCTACCAGTATTTTAACAAAATGAAGCGCTGATTAGTTTTTGGTACATATCGGTCCACAAACATTAGTACTTTATTTCAGTACTTTTTTTAGTTTTTTCTAAATATCTTGAAAATGACTTAACCAATTTTGATGAAATTTAATATCCTAATTAAGTACCTTGGGGAGCACAAAAAAGTTTAAATAAAGTTTTTAGTAAAATTATATTTTAATGTACTTTACTCAAGAACATATTAATATTTCAAATGAATTTGGATAAAGTTTAGCAACGATCCGTTGCAGTTTATTTTTTTTATAATTCAAAGTTATTATAAATTTTCTGAAATCTTTTGTTTAGTTGTGTTTTTCTTTTGTGTTTGTTTGACTTCTTCAAAGTGAAACAATAATATTCTTGTTATTAATTCATAAGTATTATTGGATGCTCGTGTGAGGGGTCTGTATTTTGATAAATAGATTAAAAAATGCTTTATTAACTGTTTAAAATAATTCTATCTTAGTTTATGAATATAGTCAATGGCTTGACTTCAGGGGCCAAGTTCATAAATACTTATTAAGTTTTTAAAGTCAAAATTCATGTCAACATATAGTTTAACAATCATGGAATTGGATCTCAATTAGTTTGATTTAAAAATGTTAACGATTTTTAATTGATAAAATAAGAAAAAATTAAACGGAAGCTTCGAGAGAATTCCAAATGACGTCATGGAAATTTCCAACAGCCGTTAAAAAGAGAACAGATTTTCATTTTTTGACCCCCCCCCCCCCCCCACTTCCCCGTTTTGGGTGGTTAGTTTTTGCTTTTTTTGACTTCTGGGGTCCAGATTATGTATACAAAATTTGCTCAAACGGCCTAGATTTTTAATTTTTAACCCCCCCTCCACCCCCATTAATTTTGGATCGATATGCACCAAAATCTAATCAGCTCTTAATCTCAATGGACCAAAACTACGTATGAAATTTGGTTTCGATATTCACATTAGTTTTTGAGCTAGCTCGTCCACAAAAATTTGGTAACGCACAGACTAACAGACATTTTGACAAAACAATTATTATCTCGAAAAATATAATTTTTTTGATGTTCACTTATAAGAGCTTTTTTGTAGAGCAAAATGCCATGGTTTCGCTCAATTTTTTTAATCAAAATAGTTTAAGCCCTTTTTTGAGATATTTTGAAAAAAAAGAAGGAAAAAAACACTTTTTTCAATACTTGGTAAAGTAAAAATGTGTTTATGAGAAATATGGTTTTATAGTAAAAAAAAAAAAAAAAAAATTTATTTTTATATTAAAAATATTATTTATTATTAAAATAAGTTTTACAGTAATAGGAAATATATGTAAGTAAATTTAACAATTTTGTTGTTATTGTTGATTTATATTCACACTCAGGTCCGCCAGATGTGTTACTTTTTGGTTTATATAGGGTGGGGCTGAGCACTTTGCTTATTTAGAAATTTTTTCAATTTTATTCATATTATGAATTGTTTTTGAGTTATAAGCCTGTCTCAAGATAAATAAAAAACTTTACCCGATATGTCTGCGTTATTTTTTCTTCATTGAATATCGAAATACGCAAACTGCTCAGCCCCCTCTATATTTCCAATCAGAGATATGCTGTTGTTATTCATCAGTTGGAACTTTATCTGATGTGCTTTGCTCTTCATTCGGACACTCTTGACGATTATTACTGCGACGTTTGGCAATTGCCTCAATATGTTGTATAAGGGGTATACATTTGAATTGTTGAATTTGATCGCTCTCACATTTACCACATTTTTGGTGAGTTGTCCAGCATGGTGTACACGAAGGATGGCCAAATTTATAACAAAAAGTATTAGCATTTGGAGTTACTATTTCTCTACAATGCGAACATCTAAAACAATCTTCAATTTGCTCATAAATTCGTGGATTTATTGCTGGTACACAAGGACACTAAAAAAAAAATAATAATATTAATACGATATGTTATCTTCTTCTTAATTGACTATCTACTATATATACAGGGTGCATAGGAAAGTCCCTTTAACCTGAAAATACTTGCGAACGGAGAGTGCTACAGCCACGCAAGTGAGGTAACGGTATAGTAAAGCGACTATGCCCGACCTAATGCAAACGACACCAGCGCCCATAGCGGCGAAATGTGGAAGTTAGCCATTGCAAATCGAAAACGAAAAGAGATAGAGCAAAATTTCCAATTATAAAGTTTTAGAGCATCAATTAATTAGTACGAAACGATATTTGGTTTACACGGATAAGATAAATTGGCGCCTGTATACCTATGCTATGAGATTATGTTGTTTGTATCAAGCGAGCGCCAACACCTTTTAAACTAAAATTTTAAATGCATTGGAAATTAAAGTTTTCAGACATTACAGTACAGTACAAAGTCACAAACTGCATTTGCACACTGCTACATTTCCGAAATGTAAATATGTAGAGTAGAACAGTCGCGCATAGATTACGGACATTTTTTGATACAGGCAGTAATTTATCCTTTCCGTGTAAACCAAATATCGTTTCGTACTAATTAATTGATGCTCTAAAACTTTCTAATTGGAAATTTTGCTCTATCTCTTTTCGTTTTCGATTTGCAATGGCTAACTTCCACATTTCGCCACTATGGGCGCTGGTGTCGTTTGCATTAGGTCGGGCATAGTCGCTTTACTATACCGTTACCTCACTTGCGTGGCTGTAGCACTCTCCGTTCGCAAGTATTTTCAGGTTAAAGGGACTTTCCTATGCACCCTGTATATATATATATATATATATATATATATATATATATATATAAAATTAGGATTTGTCTGTACATTGCTCCAAATCACGCCAAATTTTGATAGCACACGTTTCAAACAAAGTTATGAACGAAAACACCCTCAACAAAATTCCTGTATGTCTGTCTGTCTGTTTCAGTTGTTTCCGCGAATAGTTGCTCACGATTCACGTTAAAACGGCTGAAGGGATTATTATGAAATTTCATATTTCTATCAGATGTCTTCTTACTTAGGTTTTTAGCTATAAAACGTTTTGATATTTTGACTCCAGAAATGGGTTTGGAGGGGGGGGGGGGCGCATGAATGAAAATTATCAAATAACTCCTAAACTATTAACTCTTTGGCAAAATTTATTATGAACAAAGTTGTAGGGGATGTGATTTCTGACAACTTTTGTTTAAAAAAAATTTCACCAAAAAACCACCCAAAAAGGGGGTGGTCCCAGGTGGATGGGGTGCGGGATGGAGTGTCGGGGCGGGGGTTGGGCACGGGTGCATGGTGCGGGGGGGTGTTAGGGTGGGGTTCGTGGATTGGTGGTCCTGGCTAGTAAGAGGGCCGCCGTAGGCGTGCCTTGCAGCTAGTTCAATTATAAAATAATAACAAGATCAGGAATGTAGTCAAAAATAAAAAGTAAAAAAAAACAAGCTTTTGTTTATTATATCGCTTGTGGGCTTCAATTCGCTGGGTGCAGTACGTTGGAGGGGATAAGCGAAACGACCGCAGCGTTGTAGGCGGCTGAATTTGGCAAATTTGCCTCTGCATTTTCCTCTAATAACATTGAATACAGACGAAAATTGGGTTTTATCTCATTTTAACCATGAAGGAGCACGATTCGGACAAAGACCCATCTATACATTTTTAAACTAGATTAAATTTGCTGCAATTAAAACAAAGCTTCATCTTAATTGGATGATAGTAACTTGTGCTGCACAATAAGGTTGAAGTTTCGGAAAAACATAAATTTTTTGCAAAAAAATAGCAGTTTTCCTTCATAAAATAAAAAAAAACTCATCCTAAAAACTTGATTTCTGTCTCATTCTCTAGGAGATTTTGTTTACTAGAATGTTTATTGGTACCACTTTTTTGATAAAACTCTTAGATTTATAGATATCCGGCATTTTCCATGACACTTTTGAGGATTCGGATCATATCCTGTCCGGAAAATGCTGGATATCTATAAATCTAAGAGTTTTATCAAAAAAGTAGTTCAAGTAGAAATTCAATTAAATAAAATTTCCTAGAGAATGAGATAGAAATATAGTTTCTAGGATGAGAGGTTTACATTTTATGAAGGAAAAATTGTGATTTTGTGCAAAAATTTTTTTTTCAAAACTTCAACCTCATTGCGGCAAGGGTTACCATTATCCAATTAAGATGAAACTTTGTTTGAATTGTAGCAAATTTAATCTAGTTTGAAAATATATAAAGTGGTCTTTCTCGAAAACGTGCGTTTTCATGGTCAAAATGGGAAAAATCGAAAAAAGTGGGATATTCAAAAGTGATACCGGGGGCTGTGTTTTGGATCCCAATTAAAAATCGAACTACTTAACCAATTTTGATTTTCTTTTTTCAATCGACTCAAAATGTTGTCTTCTTTAATTTACTATAGTACGGTTATTTACAAAATGTGAACTGTTTTCGAGTTATAAGCTAAAAACTGGAAAAGTCCGAAAATTTCGAAGTTTTTCGGCCACCAAAAGTTGTCCCCGACACTTTCGAGGATGAAAACTTAGATTTGTCGTACCCACACAATACCAAACGATTCTAGAAAAAAATATTTTCCCGTAACTAATGTAACTGTAACCCCACTATTTAAAGGCCTATAAATGAGGCAGAAGTACCTATTTAAACCAACCAGATGGCGATACCAGTAATGCACCCAGCGAATAGTGCCATATCTCAAAAACTCAATTTTTGAGATAAATACTTTTAAAGATTTTATTATCGTAAACCATAGGTCTTAATTGACGAGATAAAGATTTAGGTATATAAATAAATAAACTGCAACGGATCGTTGCTAAACTTTATCCAAATTCATTTGAAATATTAATATGTTTATTCCTTTATTATTAATCAGATATCACTTGCCATTTGCAGTCCATGTTGACTTAAATTCAAAAATAGCGATTGATTCTCATCTAATACTTGAGGAATAACAATTCTACATTAGATTTTTGACGCTTCGATTATTATTGATAACCATTGCTGAAGACATGGAGGAATCGACTTAAAATAAAAAAAACGATCGATTCTTATCTAATACTAGAGGAATAACCTTATTGCATTCCATTTTTGATGTTTTGACTATTAATGACAACCTCTAGTGAAAACGTGTAAGAATCGACTTAAAATCAAAAAGACTAAATTCTTTTATGGCAAACAACTCAAGCTTGACAGCGAGAAGCCTAACCATTTTTACTTAAGTTAGGTTGAATGAGCTATATTAAAACGATCAAATTAATAAATTTTAAGGAATTAAAAATAAAAAATTAAAAAAAGTACTATATTACCCTAGAGTAAAGTACTTTAAAATATAATTTTACTAAAAACTTTATTTAACCTTTTTTGTGGTCCCCAAGGTACTTAATTAGGATATTAAATTTCATCAAAATTGGTTAAGTCATTTTCAAGATATTTAGAAAAAACTAAAAAAGTACTGAAATAAAGTACTAATGTTTGTAGACCGATATATACCAAAAACTAATCAGCGCTTCATTTTGTTAAAATACTAGTAGGTTTTCAATTTCAATTCAATCGGTGCAACGGCGTGGAAAAATTCGTGGACGAAAAAAACGCTAACACACACACATACATCAATCCCCACGCACTTCCAAAAAAATGGCTCTTTTTGGCCTCTCGACGAGATCCCAGGTAATTTTTGGCAAAACCGTCTCGTGCTAAAATTCAATCTAATTGAATACTTCAATTTGTGACCTTAATTGAGTCCATGGGTTCCGTAGTCTTTACCTGAGGACCCTTTGAAGTCGCGCTTGCCGCGCGAACGATTACAATACTTTCCCCATGCTTCGCATTGGATAAAGTAAAAATAGGTGTACACTAATGACCTTCCTCAAGGGTTCAGTTAATAATTTGATAAATTTAGTTTATTAGTTCTCCCTCCATACTGTTTTTTTTGTCATAGTTTTGAGTTGTGCCACTAGTGCATTGCTTTTTTTGAGTTGTGCCGAAACATCGAAAAAATTGGTAAATTGTTTTGCGAAAATCGTCATCTGAGTATCCGAGGTCTTGCTTAAATGACAAGAATCGACAAGGAAATTGTTCGTCAAATTTTGCATGAATCAGTCATTCAACATGCGCAAAGTTTGCGAGTCCAAGGGTGCTTAACCAAGTTATCCACCAGCCCATTCATCTCTGGCTGTGAAGGCATTTCATTCATTTTCACTTTTTAATCTCTAATTTGACGAATAATAGTAATAAATTAATAGCAAAAACGGCACAATTTGATCTGAACAAGAGAGATAATACAAAAATATTCAGCAACACTGACATAACACGAAAGAATACGATATATGTCTGCAACACCGGCACAACTCAAAAAAGTCCCACTATTGACGCCTGGAAAGTACAAGTGCTCCACGAAACAATGGACACATTACTAAGAAAAGTCAGTATTGCATCGCATATTAATAATGAAATAGAAAATGCAATAGAGACACTTCTGTAATCTAGCAGTCAAATATTAAACTAACAGATATGCCAGTATTTCTGTTTGAAAGAATGTAGTTTTTCACATTGTGATATGTGTTTAGTCCAAAAATTGCATTTTTTGAGTTTTGCCACTATTATAGCCTACGAGCAATATAAATACCAGCTGAGAAGCCTGCCTTCGGCGGCCATGGAAAACACAGGTCTAAGCACCAGAGAAATAGCGTATAGGCTGCGAGAAAAGAGCCAACAAGCTGTAACCGAGAACCCGGGCTCGCTGATGTATTATTATTATTATTTTAATTAAAATGATGAGAGAATGAGTTACACCAAAAAGGTGCATCTCCTAAAGACCTGGGTTGGCCCCTCCATCGTGAAAAGATAAAGAAGAAAAAGGGTTTTTATGGGCTGGGTAGGGGTCTAAGTTTCTGTGTTTACGGGTCTTAAACAGCTGAAGGTTATAAGTCGAGGGGAAGACGGTGGCTGGAGGTCATAGGAATAAAAGAGTTTGCGAAAGCGCTTGTTCGATTTTTATCCAATTTGACAGCGAAGGGGTGCTGAGCGTTCGAAAACCGCGGGTTTCTCTTAAAGAGACCTTTAGGGGGGATAATTGATTTCAGCTCGACTAAACAGACACCATGATAGTATCTGTAGTACAGGGAAAGGGCAGAAACGGTTCTTCGGTGAGCCAGGGAGTTGGTAAGAGCCGGGTCTCCTATTAGTTTAATTGCTCGTTTCTGAATTGCATCCAGTGTGGCAAGAGAATGCTTGGAGGCCCCTCTCCACAGACGAGAGCCATATTCGAGACAGGGACGAATTTGAGCCTTATACAGTGTAAGAAGTTGACTGGGAGTGTCTAGACCTAAATAGGAGACCAAGCTTGCGCGCTGCAGCTTTAATAGTGGGTCATTCCAAGATATGTCAGAGCCTAACATTGAAATTTTATCACTGAATTCCAGTGAGTTTGAATCGAATGATATGTCTGGGAGGTTTCTTTCGACGCGCCTAGAAATAAGGCAACACTGAGTTTTCACTGCATTGAAGTTAACTAAGTTTTGGGATCCCCACTTTTTAAGTTTGCATAAGTCTAAATTAATTGAGGAGGCAATGTCTGCACGGTTTTTATGCGATGTAGGGTGCTGTCATCTGCGTAACAATGGTTTAGAAGGTCGTTAATATAGATAAGAAAAAGCGTAGGGAAGATAACCGATCCCTGAGAAACTCCAGGGTGCCGTGGAAGAATACTATATGTATGTAAGTTAAATAATCGAATCCTACTGACTTACACTCCTGATAAAGTCATCAGAAATGCAAGCTTTGCTTCTTTGAACCCTGAAAAAGATGTCAACCGGCGCATCGAGTATCAGAATCCACTGCACGGCAGACTCCGCTGCAACTCTATTTTGCTCGGCAATCCCTGCCCTAGTACCGTAATTGAGACCTCGCGAAACGGTTACACCCTTACGATATAGGGATTCTCCTGGGTAACGTCTTCTATTCAAAGCTGACCCAAAACGGCTTAACCCGTGCGACCCAGTATTAGTTGTAAGTCTTCTTCATCATCTTTTAATTAATTTTATAAACTCAAGTGTGTGTCTACCTGTCTAGTGTCTCTAAACAACAAGTGTCTCTTCAATTATATCTTAAAGTCTTTAAACCCAGTGAAACTAAAACATTATAAACATGTATATTCTTTTTAAATAAAAAACAATAAACTTTATCCATTCGAATCAATTTAATAAATTATCACAAATCTCCAGACCCTTCAAAGATTCCAAAAGTCTAAAATCTAAATAAAACTCTATCCAGACATAACATCCAAGCTCTACCAAAACATCCTAAAATATTTCGGACGTAGTTTTTAAAAACTTAAAAACTGAAATCCCAAATATAACTTGTATGTATGTACAAGGTGTTTCAGGGTTCTATTAACAGTTTTATATAAACGGATGTGGCCATCCATGTGGCCATCCAGATGACTTTACCATGTACCATATACACCCTGACCCCTCTCTTAAATTTTATAAAATTATTTATGATTTTAAAAAGAACCGTGTTTGGTGGCCCTATTTTATTTAAATTGAATTGGCTAAGGGGCCAGTAAGGGGAAAATAAAAAGTTGAAATAAAAGTCAACTTCTATTTGTTACTTTATTTTGGGCAGACGTAATCGATATTTTAACAACGTTTCGAGCGCTATACCGCTGCTCTTCATCAGTGCACGTCAACTGGAAAAGATCATTGCATGTTTTAATTTTTTGTTTTAACATTTATAATAAATTTTTTAAAGGGTGGAAATGAGGATTATATACTACTCACCCAAGTCATAAAAGCACGTAAAATCTATCTCCAGCAGACGTTTTACATCAAGAATCATTACACTGGTAACAAGTTATTCCAACTGAACAATTTCAAATACTGTCTTTCTTCCTGCCTTCATTTTACACATACAGAAGTGAAGCTCCCCACCCCACTACAAGATCAACGCACTCCAGGCTATTTATAAATCCACATATCGCACAAAAGATCGATAATTGATACAAAATTTATCACATTATTCATCACATCAGCCCTCACATCCACAACAAATCCACCCCATTACACCACCACTCACATTCACAACACACTCACCCCACCGGTTGCCGAGAAATCCATATACAATCAAAAGCCGTTCAAACGATATAAAACCTCTTACCATACATAATTAAAAGTATGTCACCCGATATGAAATCTATATACATAATCAAAAGCCTACCAATCGATATAAAACCTATATACATAATTAAAGTTAGTCAATTGATATAAAAAATCCATATATACAATCAAAATTTTATTTATGATTATTCAGGGGGATCAACCCCCCTTTTGGGTGATTAGTTTTTTGCATTTTTAGTCTTCCAGGGTCCCACTGAATATGTATACAAAATTAGGTTGAGTTTGATTTTTATATTTTGACCCCCCCTTAATTTTGGTTCGATATGCACCAAAAACTTATCAGCTCTTATACTTAATGCACCAAAACTACATGTGAGATTTTGTTTTGATATTCACACTAGTTTTTGAGCTAGCTCGTCTACAAAAATTTGATAACGCACAGACTAACAGACATTTTCACAAAACAATTATTATCTCGAAAAATATAATTTTTTCGATGTTCACTTATTAGGGCTTTTTTGTTGAGCGAAATGCCATGGTTTCGCTCAATTTTTTTTACTCAAAATAGTTTCAGCCGTTTTTTTAGATATTTTGAAAAAAACGAATTAAACAAAAACTTTAATAATGAAATCTGTTTATACGTAAGGAGCTGCCATTATACAGGGTGTACCGTTTCCCAAAGATGTCCAGGGATCTATACCAAGGTGTCAGAGGGATGACCACGAGTTCAGGTTGGCAGGTCTTCCGCCTGGCGGCAGCACAGGCCGCGAGGGGCCGGGGGGCAGGGCCCCAAGTGTCATTTCTAATAGATTCGACTAATTTTTCTTGGGTAAACACCGAGTCGGGTGGGAGCCAATAGGCAGCCAGGGGGAGGCGCCCACAGGGGCCCCTAGAGCGAGAGAGGTATAATCCCTTCCAAGAGTCTCTACACATATTCTTTAAAGAATTAATTAATAACATTATGGTAAAAGAGATTATATTGTTGTTTCTCTTCATTGCAATTGTTAAATTTAATCATACATTATTACACAACAATCGTTACTATAAATATTTGTTCTAAGAAATAAAAATAAATTAATTAAATAAAATACTTACTTGAACATTGTTTTCTGCAGAATTTCTGTATGGAATTCTTTGGCTTGGTAAATTTTCCGAACTATATCTGACGGTACGGTCAAAGTTAGCAAAATGTTCTGCAAGAGAGTTCCTCGGTTCTTCTATTATTTGTCTCTGTATTGGAGATATTGGTTGACTTCTAGTTCTGACGAATCTATGCTCATTGGTAACCAAATATCTTGAAGTAGTTGTTATGTCTCTATTTAATCGCAATACTGGCCTTCCAGTTCTGACGTATCTACGCTCAATGTTACCCAAATATGTTGAAGAAGGGCGAAGGTTGAAGAAGGGCGAAGGTTCTTCGATTATTTGTCTCTCTAATAAAGACATTGACCGTCTTCCAGATCTGGCGTTCCTAACTACACGAAACCTTTCTTGCATTCTAGAGTGCCGTTCTGTCAACCTATCCATACGAAGACCTGCCAAAAACAATTAAATAAAAAGAAAAAATTAAATTAAATAGGAGCTTGGAGAATAATAATAGAAACGTCAAACGTTATCTCTGCTCAATGTTACCAAAATGTGCTGAAGTAGAAGGCGACGATCCTTCTGCAATGTGTCTCTGTAATAAAGACATTGACCGTCTTAAAGATCTAATGTTCCCAAGTAAACGAAACCTTTCTTCCAATCTAGAGTGCAGTTCTGTCAACCTATCCATACGAAGACCTGGCAAAAACATTTAAATAAATAGAAAAAACAAAATTAAATAAGAGCTTGGAGAATAATAATAGAAACGTCAAACGTTATCTCTGCTCAATGTTACCCAAATGTGCTGAAGGAGAAGGCGACGATTCTTCTGCAATGTGTCTCTGTAATGAAGACATTGACATTCTTAAAGATCTAATGTTCCCAAGTACACGAAACCTTTCTTCCAATCTAGAGTGCAGTTCTCTCAACCTATCCATACGAAAACCTGGCAAAAACAATTAAATAAACAGAAAAAACAAAATTAAATAAGAGCTTGGAGAATAAGTCAAACGTTATCTCTGCTCAATGTTACCCAAATCTGCTGAAGTAGAAGGCGATGATTCTTCTGCAATGTGTCTCTGTAATGAAGACATTGACATTCTTAAAGATCTAATGTTCCTAAGTTCACGAAACCGTTCTTCCAATCTAAGGTGCTGTTCTCTCAACCTATCCATACGAAGACCTGGCAAAAACAATTAAATAAAAGCTTGGAAAATAATAATAAAACGTCAAAAATTTCTCTGTTAAACTTAAAATGATTTCAAATGTTTGAAATGGTTAATGATGTAAGGCTTTTTTTCAATATATTTCCATTAAGGACGTTCCTGTTCAGTCGTAACCCTCTAAATTAATTCGTCGCGACGACTTCGCAAACTTGTTGCCTCTGGTTCGCAGTCCGCCACCAGAGTACGGCTAAGTCGCCCTTCCTCTCTATGCACTAGCTGCCCGGCCTGCTCAATCAGTATCATCGTACGCTAATTATCGCATGGATCGAAGTATATATCGCTATCGTTCGGCGCTCCACGTGGAGCCATCTCGCTCGGCTCGCTCATATCGCTTAATTCTCTTTTTATAATCATCACCATCATATGTACAATGTACATATCACCCCCGCCAAAAAGCGGGTAGTAAATGTTTATTAATACATATATTTGTGTATAGTGCTTTCATTTACCCTTAACTGGAGGGTTCTATTCAATCCGGCCCTCCAGCCCTTCATCACGCTCTCCCACCCTGGTGTACGCCCGTACAGTTCCCAAGGGGCACTCGCGCTCAACATAATAATAATGAAAAAATTTTGCCCCGTCCACATGCGCAGAAATACCAAAATAATCTCATTAGGTCGTTTTTCAGATCTGGCAACGTTTTATTCTTACTTTGATTTAGACACGTGTTCTTTATGTTGAGTTTTAATGTTTTGAGGTTACATACACCCATATTTGAGGCGTTCAAAACCAGAGTGGACCATCCCACTTTTGGTTTTATATGAGAAATCAAGCAAAATAGAGGTCAAGGTTCGAGGCTAAAGTCGGTACCTGCGCTGTAATCTAAGGAAAATGCTGCCGGTAAAGTCGGTTTACTGACGATAGTTGAACGTGACAACGTCATAAGAAAATACTGATGGAATGGTATTTTCTTATGACGTTGTCACGTTCAACTATCGTCAGTAAACCGACTTTACAGACAACCGATTTTTCTCCATCTATTGCGCAGCTAACTTTGTTCTTTTTCTTCCTCTTCGTCGTGAGTGCTGTATTTATCCTTTCCATCGAAAATCTCCTTCCCTCTCGTTCTATCTAATTTAAAAGCGCGCGCTCCTTCTTGCGCATTCATTTATCTCCTTCTTGCTTGCTCATGAGTTTCTCCCTCTCTCTGTCCTTTTATAAAAAAGGCCCCCCCGTTCCCTAGGTTTTTCTTAGTTTTTAAAAAAATCTATAATTATTTAGGATAGATCACTTGTTGAATGTCCATCAGAGGAAGTTGAAAATAGACAGGACATAGTAGGGTTTATATTTATATATATATGAGTGAGCAAGCAAGCAGTCAGACTAGAGTAGAGCGCTCACGAGGGAAAGAGATGGAATACGAGTTGGGCATTGGGGCTAGGGAGGGTGCGAGTGAGAGAGAAGATAGAAAGAAACAATCTTTGTCGCTCGTTCCGCGCTCTCGCTTGCACTTCAAGCCTTAAATGGAACGCCTCAGATGAGTCATGTTTTTTCGAGCGTGCAGCCGGCTTCATCGAATTATAAGACGTTGCACGTCAAAAACCAAGTTTAGACCACTCTGTCTAGTTTTATCAAAAACCTACTTGATTATAGAGGTTTATCAGCAAAAATTAGATTTGTGGGTTTGTCCACTCTGCTTTTGAACATCTCAATTAACCTATGTCTGCGAGTTACACGCATTTATTTCTAACGTTTATTACAATACCAAAAATATCAATTTTTAAACATTTCTCAAGAATTTTGATTATTTTTTTACTAAATCATATTTGAAGTTTTTGAACGATCTTTAAAAGTAGATAGGTATAATTTCAAGAGGTGATTTTTTTTTACTACTAACTTACAAAATAATGGACAAAATTAAAAAAAAATCGGTTGTCTGTGTCGGTGCGGTTTACTGACGATAGTTGAACGTGACAACGTCATAAGAAAAATACTGATGGAATGGTAGTTTCTTGCGACGTTGTCACGTTGGCAATCTATCGTCAGTAAACCGACTTTACGAGACAACCTCTGATTTTTTTCATAAAATTCTTCGTTCAGAAAATCATTTTAAATTTACAAAATACTTCAATAAAATTTAATAGCTTAAATTTCTACTCGACTGCTTAAAATTTAATTTTTTATTTTTTTATTTTATAATAATAAATTTTGCATTGACATTATTTCTTTCATGCAAGTTAAACTGATTAAAAGTTGTTGTTCAATTAGTTACTTAATTATTTTTGCAAATTTAATTGTAATTTATTGTAAAAAAGTAATAATTTTGAATAATTTATTATAAGAATAAACTGTGATTAAATTATTGTTCATAAATCTTAAATTTAAAATTTAAAATTTGGAAACATCATTAAAATTTTTGTAACTGTAGCTTTTAAAAAGCCCGCCTCAATCTTTGTCGCTCGTTTCGCGCTCTCGCTTGCACTTCAAGCCTTAAATGGAACGCTCTCGTGAGTCATGCGTTTTTCGAGCGTGCAGCCGGCTTCATCGAATTGGCAGAGACGTTGTCACGTCAAAAAAAAAAAAAAAAAAAAAAAAAAATACCTACCTATGTCTTCAATTGTATCCTGGCGATTCATTTTCAAAAGTACCTAGAAAAAAAAATTAAATTTAATATTTATATTTAACTATGCCTAAAAATTTTCTTTCTTAAATAAATTTATAAAACGACATAGTCGGGATAGAACAGAGAGGCCTCAGTGTCACCAACAACATCAAAAATTTCCCCCTAAGAGTCATGCCAAAAACCCATAAAAAAAAGACAAAATTTAGGGAAAAAAACCTAAGCTTATATTTTGTAAAATGTTGGGTATTTTCAGTGTTTCCAACCCTTGAATTTTTTCCCCCTAAGGTCAAAACCCTCTTAAAAAGGGCGAAATTAAACACAAAATACCCTAAACTGACATTTCGTCAAATATTGGGTATTTCCAGGAAGATAGGGAGTGCCTGTAAGCTTAGAACTTGGGGGAGGAAATTGTCCCCTGAAGTGGGGAGAAGAGGAAGCTCGACCGCCATCTTGTCTTGATCAATAGATTTCCAAATACAACGTTGATGAGAAATACCTTTGACTATATACATATGGACTGCTAACCACCCCTCCTTTCCCTATAGAAGCAATGTTAACTGAGCGTGCACAAGATCTGTAGCGCTCTAGGGCCACGGAGGAAATAATAACTAAAAATTCATGAGAGGGAATATAAAATTCTTTTGAAAATTACGACCAAATAAAAATTGATCCTTAGATGCGTTGATGAGAATTATTTGTATTAGCTGTCCGTAATTATGTTTTGAAAAAAAATTTTTGAATAATGAATATTGATCAAAGAAAGATGAAAAAATATCATTAAATGCTTTGTAAATACTTTATTAAAGCATGCAACCATTTCTCTCGAAGTTCCCGATCGGTTGGAAACCTATTTATTTTTTAATAATATATTTCAATATTTAAATTTATCTAAAAAGTGTCTCTAAATTAATTATATATAATAATTTTAGAATTAATTTATCTACTAAAATATCAAATGACCCGCGCAGTAATAAATTAAGAATTAATCTCATTATCCCATTAAATCATATCTCATTAAAACTTATATTATAAATTAAATATATATAATATATATATATTTTAAAATTAATTTGTCTACTAAAATTTTAAGAATTATATTTCTTAAATTAAAAAAAAAAATTAATTTTCGCGGTATGAATTATTTCCAAAAAATTAAATATATATTAATATATAATATATTTAAAATTAATAAATTTGTCTACTAAAATTTCAAATGAGACACGCCGTAAATCTAATATTCTAAGCTATATAAATAAATATATTAATATATAGAGATATTATAGATAGAGAATATAGAGATTTTTATTTGAAAAATTTGACAATCTAACTATTAGTTGCTTTTTCTCCCACATCGTACGCTAAGGCGCCACAGGTACTGTCTGACAATGGCTTTTATATATATAGATACAACATTATATGAAATATAAAATGGTATATAAATCTTGGTGTGCTCTCACTAGATATGCGCAACGTCTCAAGTACAAATACAGCAAATTTTTCTTTTCATTCAATTAATAATAACATTATGAGGACATTGATCTAATTAGGATCACTGACCCCTCACAAACATCTCTCAATTAAAAGGATTTCTCAAAATAATTAATCATTAAGAATATCAAATTTGAATTTAAAATGACAATATATAAAAATATTTTTACAATTCTTTCCCTCTTTCTCAATGTTTACTATACTTGGGCATCAGTATTTGCCAATATTGACAAGTAGGCATGCATTGCTAAGCCCAATACAATCTGTTTGAAAATTAAGAGCCCTTTGCCCATAGGTCCTAATAAAACATTTTTCGGCTAACAGACGCTTATAATTGTTATCTTATCTCATCAAGATACATATACAGCCATCAAAATTGTATCAACTTTATTCATTATTGTTTGATAATTAAGTTAAATAATTGTTAAATATAATTATTAAGAAATTTTTTTGAGATATAATTGATTCATGTATATTTTATTTATTTGAAGTCGTATAAAAAATATTTCTTATGAAAGTTGTTCAGTTTTTACTTTATCCAATGCGAAGCATGGGAGAAAGTATTGCGCAAGCGCGACTTCAAAGGGTCCTCAGGTAAAGACTACGGAACCCATGGACTCAATTAAGGTCACAAATTGAAGTATTCAATGAGATTGAATTTTAGCACTTGACGGTTTTGCCAAAAATTACCTGGAATCTCGCCGAGAGGCCAAAAAGTGCCATTTTTTTGGAAGTGCGTGCGGATGGATGGATGGATGTTATCGTTTTTTTCGTCCACAATTTTTTCCACACCGTTGCACTGATTGAAATGAAATTGAAAACCTACCATTAGTTTAACAAAATGAAGAGCTGATTAGTTTTTGGTACATATCGGTCCACAAACATTAGTACTTTATTTCAGTACTTTTAGTTTTTCTAAATATTTTGAAAATGACTTAACCAATTTTGATGAAATTTAATATCCTAATTAAGTACCTTGGGGACCACAAAAAAGGTTAAATAAAGTTTTTAGTAAAATTATATTTTAAAGTACTTTACTCTAGAATAAAATAGTACTTTTTTTTAATTTTTTATTTTAATTTCTTTAAAATCTATTCATTTGATCGTTTTAAGATAGCTCATTTAACCTAACTTAAGTAAGAATGGTGAAATGGTAAAAATTTGGGAGGAAATTTTATAAGTAACCATAGCAACCACGTTGTTTTCTTATCCGTTACCATTGCTGAAAAGATGGAGGAATCGACTTAAATAACCATTCTATATTGGATTTTTGACGCTTCGATTATTATTGGTAACCATTGCTGAAGACATGGAGGAATCGGTTTAAAATTAAAAATAACGATCGATTCTTATCTAATACTCAAGCTTGAGTTGTTTACCAAAAAAGAATTTAGTCTTTTTGATTTTTAAGTCGATTCTTTCACGTTTTCAGTAGAGGTTGCCATTAATAGTCAAAACATCAAAAATGGAATGCAATAATGTTATCCCTCTAGTATTAGATAAGAATCGATCGTTATTTTTGATTTTAAGTCAATTCCTCCATGTCTTCAGCAATGGTTACCAATAATAATCGAAGCGTCAAAAATCTAATGTAGAATGGTCATTTCTCGACTGTTAAATGAGAATTGATCATTATTTTTTAATTAAAATTAACATGAACTGCAAATAGCAAGTAATATCTGATTAATAATAAAGAAATAAATATATTAATATTTCAAATAAATTTGGATAAAGTTTAGCAACGATCCGTTGCAGTTTATTTTTTTGTAGATTAAGTAGACGTATAGAAAAATATAGAGTTCCATTTAAAAAACAGAACTTGGCATTGAAATTCCCTTGAAAGCTTGTTCTAAGCCGACAAACATTAGCGTAGTTTAGTTTCCCCCTTGATATAAACAAACTATTATTTGAAACTTTTTTCCATATAATGCGCTGTTTTTGAGTTATAAGACTGTCTCATGATAAAAAACTCAACCGGTATATACATATTATATATATATTTTTTGTACAATAATACCTATATTAAATTTGAATATAACTAAATAATAATAATAAATAGTTTAAAAAAAGACTTACCAGATTAATGAGGAATTAGTATCCTAGCTTATAAAGTGTATTCTTGAAATATTCTTCTGGATTATACAAGTGAAAAGGGCAAAGTTGTTAATTCTAAAGGTAGGTCTGCATCGCAAGAGGGTTTTGAAACTGATATGAGTTCAAGCAAGGGTACATTTATCTAAGAAAGTGAATACATTCCTGGCAGTGTTGCCAGCGATTGAAATTATAAATCCACTAGTGGGGTGGTAACTCACAAGGTTTAAGAGTAAAGTACCTAGCGATGCTCGGTAACTTCTTCCTTCAGTTAAAAACTTTATTTTAATATTATTTTTAATTTAAAATTCTGATAAATAGGTCGATTTTTATTTGAGAGCCGTTTTCAAATTAAAAAAATACAAATATATCTATATAGTATTCGACCACTGTACCCCCCCCCCTCACCTCCACCCCGCTCGACCCCACCCCCGAAACCTCGCCTTTCCTCCGGATCCCCCCACCAATGCCCCCAACTTCTGCACCCCCCACATCCACCACATCCACCCCCGCTCCGCATCAAGATCGCTTGCTCATCCTCAAAACTTGTTAATAGAGTTTGTTTCATCAAAATCGTTAGAGCCGTTTTTAAAATAAAAAAAACATACAAATATATACGGTATATATACCTGGAAGACCGAGCTTTGTTCGGGTTTAGTTAATGCTTTACAACAATACACCACAATCACAATAGTTCTTCAAGGCCTTTGAGAACAATTAGCCCAACCAATTGTCTGTCTGGGTACAATAGTAAAAGGAAAACCTTTTTTAAAACTCTAAGAATGGAATTTTTCTACCTGAGAATAATTAATTTGATTACGATAAAACCAATCAAAAACAATTTTGTCGAAGATGAGACCGTGACAGATCGAATTGTCACCCCCAAAAACTCCCTAACCCGTGAATTTCATCAAAATCGGTAGAGTCGTTTTCAAAATAGAACCAAGATACAAATATATATATAAATAAATATATAAACAAATATACAATTTTTGCTCGTTTAATAAGTGTAGATAGAACCTCCTCCTTTTTAACCGACTTCAAAAAAGGAGGAGGTTATCTAGTCGACTGAATTTTTTTTTGTGCCTATGTTACCTCATAATATCTCCGCCAATTGTGAACCGATTTTGGAAAAAATTTTTTGCAGTTTTTTGCAGTCTACCTTCCGATTGGTCCCATTTTTTTTCATAGGTATTAGACTTTTTTTGTTAGGTTTGTTCAGGACTAACTTCTTTGTTTATGAACCGATTTCGATGGCTCTTTTTTTATTCGAAAGGGGGTGTCATAGGGATGGTGTCATATTAATTTGGTCAAGTTCTGATGATATGATCACTATTAATAACATCACTGAAAAGAGAAAAATAAAAATAAGGTTTGTGGGGGTGGGGGCCCCTTTGGCCATTTGTTGGTTGATTTCTAGATTAGCGGAAACCAATCGAAGACCATTTGACCTTGCCGAAGGTGAGTCAGAGTTAGTATCAGGGTTTAACGTTGAATACAGAGCAGGTGGGTTTGCTTTAATTTTTTTAGCCGAATATTGCAGAATTTTATTTATAGGGATGTTCTTTAGAGCAATGTGCTTGGGGGGTGTACGAGAGGCATTAAATTATTTCTTACGTTATTATTTAAAGATAGAAACCGACCTGGCTCACGCCGGTCTGAACTCAGATCATGTAAGATTCCAAAGGTCGAACAGACCCAATCCTGGAACTTCTGCACCCCAGGTTACTCTTAATCCAACATCGAGGTCGCAACCTTTTTTGTCGATATGAACTCTCAAAGAAAAATTACGCTGTTATCCCTAAGGTATTTTCTTCTTTTTCCAACCAGGTTGGATCCTTCGTTTACATATTTGTATTGCCTTTAAAGAAAAGCTAAATCTCTTTTCCTGTCGCCCCAACCAAAATACTTTTCAAAACCAAAACCCATCCCCAGCTTACCAAACCCAATACCGCTAATTGATTGAACATTGTTTGTTTAAATAATTTAAAGAAAATAGTGGTCTTGTAAATCGCCTTTGGACTTTTTGTCCTTTAAACTTCAAGGGGGTAAAACCCTTACGTCTTCAACCTCCAAAGCTGAAATTTTCCCCTAAACTACCCCTTGCGGAATAATGGTAAAAATCCTTCCACCATTTTCTTTTAGTTTCAAGTCCTTAACTTTTACTACTAAAAATTCTTTTCACATTGAATAACGGGGTATCTAATCCCTTTTTCTTATCAATGATTCCAAGCTTCAAACCTCTCAAATTAACGAAACCATTCCGATTTCATCCGTCCCTTTCCGATTTCCTTGATTATTAATAATTTTTAAGAAAAAAATAAAACCGACTGCAAAAAATTAAATGCAACAAATAAAAAATACACTAAAAGGTATAAAATAATTATTATCTTATTTAGTTACAACTAAACGACGAAATATTAACATGAAATTACTTTTTGAAGTCGGTGCCAAACATATACCTTTTATGAATCGCACTCGACGGATCTTACTTAGTACGTTTGGCGGGTAAGCTCGCTTATAGGTATAGTTTGTTTGGAACCGACTTCAAAAAGTAATTTCATGTTAATATTTCGTCGTTTAGTTGTAACTAAATAAGATAATAATTATTTTTAACCGACTTCAAAAAGGAGGAGGTTCTCTATTCGATTGAATTTTTTTTTTTTTTTTTGTGCCTATGTTACCTCATATCTCCGCCAATTGTCAACCGATTTTGAAAATTTTTTTTGCATTGGGTCCAGTCTAGCTTCCGATTGGTCCCATTTTTTTTTCGATTTTTTTTCATAGGTATTAGACCTTTTTTATTAGGTTTGTTTAGGTTTGTTTAGACCTAACCTCTTTGTTTATGAACCGATTTCGATGGTTCTTTTTTTATCCGAAAGGGAGTGTCTTAGGGATGGTGTCATATTAATTTGGTCAAGTTCTGATGATATAATCACTATTAATAACATCACTAAAAAGAGAAAAATAAAAATTTTTAAGAAAAAAATAAAAACCGACTTCAAAAAATTAAATGCAACAAATAAATTACTTTTTGAAGTCGGTACCAAACATATACCTTTTATGAATCGCACTCGACGGATCTTACTTAGTACGTTTGGCGGGTACGCTCGCTTATAGGTATGGTTTGTTTGGTACCGACTTCAAAAAGTAATTTCATGTTAATATTTCGTCGTTTAATTATAACTAAATAAGATAATAATTATTTTATACCTTTTAGTGTATTTTATTTGTTGCATTTAATTTTTTGATGTCGGTTTTTATTTTTTTCTTAAAAATTAATTTTATAATACGGCGAAGCATTCAACTGAGTAGATGGAAGTTTCAGGTGGAAGTTTAAAAACTTGACTCTATATTCCTTATTGGGACACCAAAGAGCTGCACCAACGAAAGATACATTCTTTGAGCCATCTGTGTATCTTTTTTTATCCGAAAGGGGGTGTCTTAGGGATGGTGTCATATTAATTTGGTCAAGTTCTGATGATATAATCACTATTAATAACATCACTAAAAAGAGAAAAATAAAAATTTTTAAGAAAAAAAATAAAAACCGACTTCAAAAGAATTAAATGCAACAAATAAATTACTTTTTGAAGTCGGTACCAAACTATATACCTTTTATGAATCGCACTCGACGAAAACATAATCGTTGACCTTAGAGTGAATAAAGTTTAAAAATAATGAATTCATATTCGGGGCACCCTTTATTTGTGTATGGGAGATTACAGGTTGGAATTTTATAAATTTGATTGGAATAATTATAATCGAAAATAGGAAATTTTGAAAATATTTTAAATTTAGGAATATTGTTATATATTAGTGAAAGATTCTTATTTGATTGAGGGAAAGAATATATCAGCATTTCGTCAGAAATGCTTAATTTTTTAACCAGGTAATTTAAGGATAACCATTTCCTCTTACTACGTAATAATTCTTCTTACTTCGAATAAAAAGTCTTATAAAAATATTTATTTGAAATTTAATATTAAAAATTGAGAACCTCCTCCTTTTTTGAAGTCGGTTATAAAGCTTGGGGGCGCTTTGTCGAAATTAATTAAAAGTTTCTACGCCCCACACTTTTTGATTAAGTATTACATAACATCGAATATTTTCTCTTCATTAAATAACCATATTTTAAATAATCTCCCAATGGAAAACCATATAGTATTACTAATTAAAAGTATTTTAAAATAAGATTACACTATATAACAAAAGAGTTATGTAGACAAAAGTAAATCGAAAAGAATATTTTTTTTAACAAGTTTACCCATTTTCAAGGATATTAAATATAATTAATCGTTTCAACTTTTTCTTACAATCGTACCTGATTTAAAAACTATATTTTTGGTATTTCTATAATATATATTTAAATTTTTTTTATTTGTTTTATAACTTAATTAATTCTTAATCTTTGAATTGTGTAAAAAACATTGGTTTAATAAATTATATTAAAAATCGGTTGTCTGTAAAGTCGGTTTACTGACAATAGTTGAACGTGACAACGTCATAAGAAAATACTGATGGAATGGTATTTTCTTATGACGTTGTCACGTTCAACTATCGTCATTCGTGAGTGAGTGCTTCTAGAGGACGGTCGACTCTCTGCGCAGATAACACTTTTGTTTATATTTTCTTTATCTTTTAATATTTTTCGATTTCTTTAGTTTTGTTTTGCTTTTTTACATAAATAGTTTTTTTTAGTTTTTATTATTTAGTTAGCTTTAGTTTGTAAATATTTCTAAATAATAGTTTTTATTTGTTTATGAGGTTATAGCAGTCCGCGTAACCTCCCAATGGTCGGGAACGAAGTTTCCCCTTCCAATTCGCTGGCCCAAAATCGGATCCCAGCTAAACGTTTTAAACCATTTGGTGATTTATCTGATGATTCACTAAATAATGAAAACAATTTAATTAAAAAACCATCTGCCACGTTTTCTTGTTTTCACTCACGGTGAAAACGGAAAAAATTTATCTAAAATTTCCCTCTTTTTTAATTAATAAAGTTATTACAAATTCCGCTGGAAAGGTAAATAACATTAAGAAACTTAGAAATGGAACAGTTTTGGTTGAAACAGCAAATGATAAACAAACTGAATCTCTTTTTAAAATTAAACAATTTTTACCGGAAATCCCGGTAACAGTTCAGCTCTCACTTAAAACTTAACTCATCAAAGGGTGTGATATTTTGTCCCGATCTTGTTGACATCTCGAAGAGGAGATTCTTTCTGAACTTCAAAATCAAAACGTAACAGATCTCCATAAAATTACTCGAAAAGCTCAGGACCAAATTACTACAACCCCCTTGATTGTCCTCACATTCGGCACCCCTACCATTCCTTCAACAATTAATGTTGGATTTTATAGGCTTTCCGTAAGAAAATATGTACCACCCCCTATGCGTTGTTTTTCGTGCCAGTTATACGGGCATACCAAGGGTAGATGTTCCAAAACAACCCCTATTTGTGGTTTCTGCGGGCTTGAACTCCACCCTGGCACCCCGTGCTCAAGGACTTTTTGCACCCCTTGTAACAATGATTCTCATCCTAGCTTCTCTCGTACATGCCCCAAGTTTGTTGAAGAAAAAGAAATTATTAATTTGTCAGTTGATAAAAATATTTCATACTTTGCTGCCAAAGCCCAATTCGAAAAACAAAAACTATCGAAGAAAACTTCCTTTGCGTCTGTAGTACAGACTAATTCAAGTTGCACTTCTTGCGAGGAGCTCAAACAAACAGTTAAAGTCCTTACTGAACAAATAGTAGCCCTCACAAGTAAAATTGAATCCCTCACTGCAGCCGACAAATTAAATGAAAAAAAAACAAACAGTAAGTATTCCAAAAAAACCAACTCCTTCGTCAGGACCTATCGCGGCCCCTATCGTTAGTGCATCTCCTTTAACACCAACTACCAATGGCCAAGTCCTTCTTAGCCTGCCAACCTCAAGTGAAGATGAAACCCCTTTATCTCAACGAACTTCCGCAAGGAAAAAAATAAGAAACCAAAGGGGCAGAATCGAAACGCTGTCTCTTAGTATATGTTTATTTTTATCTCTAGCAAAATGCGCATTTTTATTATCATCGCTAATCTTATTTATTATATTATTTTTCCTTTCTTCTTGGAATCTTCTAATAATTTATCTATTTGCTTTTTTATCTAAATATGGATAGTAATTTTATTATTCAATGGAATTTGAATGGTATTTTTAATAATTTGGAAGAACTTAGATTATTAATTAAAGAATACAACCCATCGGTAATCTGCTTGCAAGAAACCCATTTGAATAATAATAAATTTTCTATTAGAGGTTTTAACGAATATTTTAAAAATAACGATATAGGACAAAGAGCGAAGGGCGGGGTAGCAATCCTGGTTAAATCTGCTATATTTTCGCAATCCTTGTCCATTGATACAAACCTTCAAGCCATCGCAGTCCGTATTTCATCCCCTTTATCTTTAAGCCTATGCAGTGTATATATCCCTCAAGATCACCGTTTTTCTAGATCTGATTTGGAAGATTTGGTTATTCAACTGCCCCCTCCATTTCTTCTTCTGGGCGATTTTAACGCCAGAAGTTGCCTTTTCGAAAACATTCCATCATCCCCCAGGGGAAAAATAATCGAGTCTTTTCTTAATTCCAACAACGTGTCGGTTTTGAATAACGATTCTCCAACCCATTTTAGCACGGCATATGGTACCTATTCAATCATAGATCTTGTTTTTGCATCGCCGTCTATCCAAGATAGATTTTCCTTCAAGGTACATCCTGATCTATGTAGTTCGGACCACTTTCCTATTGTTTTATCAGACAACAGAAAAATTCCTGTTACCCGAACACATGCGAGGTGGCTGGTCCGAAACGCGAATTGGCCTCTTTTCGAAAGACTATCCTTTTTTAACCAAAGCGATGATAATGAAAGCGACATTATTTTAAAGCTAGAAAATTTTAATAAAAAAATAATTAAAGCAGCCGAAATATCTATTCCAAGGTCGAAAACTAACCCTAAACGCCGTTCAGTCCCTTGGTGGTCAAAAGAAATTCAAAATGCAATTAGGGACAGGAAAAAGTCTCTTAGGCTTTTCAATGCTTCTCCTAATACACAAAACTTGATAAATTTTAAAAAACATAGGGCTCGGGCAAAATATTTGATAAAACAAGCAAAAAAGCGTTCATGGGAAGAATATATTTCGACCATTTCGTATTCTACTCCCAGTAAGGAGGTTTGGGGTAAGATAAACAAAATAAAAGGGTCCCAGAATTTCTCGGTTAGACCTCTTCATTTTAATAACAACCCCGTGTCTAACCCATATGAATTATCGAATATATTTGCTCGACATTTTTCCAACATTTCATCCTCACAAAATTTTAATCCTCGTTTTCTTAACATTAAAAATGCATCGGAACAAATTACTTTTAATTTCAATTCGGACAATTCCGAAATTTATAATAAGCCTTTTGGCTTATGGGAATTCGAATCAGCATTAAACTCCTCCAAAAATACCTCTCCAGGGCCGGATGGTGTTCATAATTTAATGTTGAAACATTTGCATCCGAATTCAAAATTGATTCTTTTAAATATCTTAAATGAAATTTGGAAAAATGATTTGTTCCCTAGTCAATGGAGAAAATCAATCCTGATCCCTATCCTCAAGGCGAATAAAGATTATAAAGACGTTACGAATTATCGGCCCATTTGCATGACGAGCGTCTTATGTAAATTAATCGAACGAATGGTGAATAAGCGTTTATGGTGGCTGCTAGAGAATAAACGCCTTATTTCTAAGTATCAGTGTGGCTTTCGCCAAAATCGTTCCTGCCTCGACCACCTGGTACGTCTTGAGGATTATGTATTAAAGGGTTTTGCAAACAAACAGCACACAGTTGCCGTTTTTTTCGACCTTGAACATGCTTATGACACAACGTGGCGTCACCAGATTCTCCAAAAACTTAATAATTGGAAAATTAAGGGCCATCTTGCACTATTTATTCGTAATTTCCTCTCAGACCGTCTTTTTCAGGTTCGGGTAGGAAATACCCTATCTCAGTAAATACCCAAGAAAATGGTTTGCCTCAGGGAAGTGTCTTAAGCACCACTTTATTCGCTATAGCTATTGATGACATTTTGGCCAAAATCAAATACCCAATCCAAAAGTCTCTTTTTGTTGATGATTTATGTATTTATTATAAATCTAACAATATAAATAACGTAAAAATTAAACTGCAAACGGCAATAAATGATATTGACAATTGGGCATTTGAACACGGCTTCAAAATTTCAAAAATAAAGTCTTCCTGTCTGCATTTCTGTAGACTTCGTTCCCTTCATGATGATCCTGTTTTGACACTCGACGGGAATTCGCTTACCTACTATGATCAAGTAAAATTTTTAGGCCTAATATTTGACAAAAAGATGAACTGGAGAACGCATGTTGATTATCTTATAATAAAGTGCCTTAAATCTATGAGTCTCTTGAAAGTCCTTGCTGGTTCTCATTGGGGGGCGGATTCCACCGCACTCCTGAGAGTTCACAGGGCTATAATAAGGAGCAAAATTGACTATGCTTCTCCAGTTTACGCATCGGCTCGTGACAATGTCTTAAAAAAGCTTGACTCGATTCATAACATGGGTATTCGGATCGCATTAGGAGCCTTTAGGACTAGCCCTATAGTTAGTTTGCTAGCCGAAGCGGGTGAACCCCCATTAAGAATACGAAGGGACACTTTATCTTTAAATTACTTATTAAAAATCTATTCACTGCCAAATCACCCGTCATATAAAATTTTATTTGCAGTCACAAACCCGAACAAATTCTCAAAACCTAGATCTACCAAACCACTAGCTGTAAGAATGAAACATTATATTGATACCTTTGATGACACTTGTAAACACCAGGTCGCTTTTATTAATGCCCCCAAACCCCCTTGGCTTATAAAAAAGCCTGCAGTCATATGGGACCTGCATAAATTTAACAAACAAAATACAAGCAGCGACATCTTCCAAACGGTTTTTCAAGATGTCATCAAGAAATACCCTAATTTTTCGCTTATTTTTACTGATGGGTCGAAATCAGACAATAAAGTAGGTTGCGCTTTTAAACTCGATAGCATAGAAAGGAAATTCAAGCTGCCCGCCATCTCCAGCATCTTCACTGGGGAATTAAAAGCTATCGAGTTAGCGCTCTCCTTCATAAAACGCCATGGGTTAAATAAAAGCATAATCATTAGTGACTCTCTAAGCGCCCTCCTTGCCTTGCAGGGGTTTAATCCTCCCCATCCTTTGGTCCAGAGAATTCAATCCCTGTATGGGGAACCGCCGGGGGACGAATGTGAAATTCTTTTAATGTGGGTGCCAGGACATAAGGGTATCGTAGGAAATGAGGCTACAGACCTTTTAGCTAGAATGGGAGCCAACAAGTCGTCTGTTGACTTTTCCCAAACCTTTCTGGAGGACTCCTTAAGGTTTTTCAAAAACCTAATCAAGAACACCTGGACCAAAGAATGGGAGAGGGAAAATACTCTACTCAAAAGAGTCAAACCTAAAATTAGTCCCCTTCCACTATATGCTAATATGCCTAGAAGGATGCAGACTATCATAACACGCCTCCGAATAGGGCATTGCTTCTTCTCTCATGGATATTTGATTCGGAGAGAGGATCCCCCATGGTGTGCTACTTGCAGTTCTAGAGTCACAGTGGACCACATCCTAATTGATTGTCCCGTATATAGTCTAGCTAGGACAGAATTTAAAATAAAAAACAAGACTATCCTAAATCTACTAGGAAGTCAAGAAAATTTTGAGAATTTGTTCGGCTTTTTAAATCGAATCCAACTCCTTAATTTGATTTAGCTTGTATTTTATTCTTTCTAGTCATGGCCTAACTATGGGCAGTCTTACTATCTGTGATATTATCTATTTTGTTGACTATTCTATTTATTATATATTTGTTATAGAAGCCTCTTTACAGCTTCACTGTCGTATTGTTATTTCTTATATAGTTTATCTCTTGTTGAATTTTTTATACATTTATTTTAGTTTTCTGTTTTTCGATATAGTTTATTTCACATATCTATTAGAAGCCCCTTTACAGCTTCATTATTGTATTGTTATTTCTTATATAGTCTATCTCTCGTTGGATTTTTATACATTTATGTATCGTTAGATATATGGAAGTTCAAAAAAAAAAAAAAATAGAGAATATAATAGAAATCCTAGGCGCTAATGACCTTAGCAGTCGATGTGCCTTTAAACCCCCAAATAATAATAATAATAATAAACTATCGTCAGTAAACCGACTTTACAGACAACCGATTTTTAATATAATTTATTACTGAATAAACTCACCTCACATAGTAATATCTAGATAACTCAAAATAGATATAATTGACGCAATCGATTCCAAACCCTCGTAAAGATACAATTATTCATGCTTTTAAAAATAGTTTTAAACGATAATAGTTATTTATTATTTTTGTTTTTTTCATATTTTTATTCTTTTTTTATCTATTTTAAAAAGTTTTCTTTATTCTTTTCAATTTTAAGTATATTTCTATTATTTTAGCCTCATTTTTATAATCATAATTATGATAAAGTTTGGTATAAAAGTACAAACTTGATCTATTACTTTACTAGTACCTGGAGCCACCCAGCGATGCTAGGCAACTTTTTGCTTGAGTTAAAAGTTATATAATAATATTATTTTTAATTTAAAATTCGAATAAAAAACACCCCGAACCTGCATCCCACCCCCTGTAGCTCACCACCATATCAGCCCCGCTACGCCCCAGGACCTCCGCCCCATACCACACCCCCACACCGCACCCCCGCTCTGCCTCCTGGACCCCAAACCTGCCACTCCACCAACCCCGCACCCCACCTGCACCACCCACCCCCACCCCCAATTTTTGCATTTATAATTTTCTAGTGGCCCACAGATTATACTATATATAAGAGCCTAGATTAATTTGTAACAACGCTCAGAGAATGCTGCCGACAGGGAGCGCTGATTCCGTCGGTATATTTGCGGCAAATTTGAAATATAATTGTAATTGTAATTTGAAATGAAAGACTCCAATTGATTTTAAATTAAGAAACATTAAATATATTGATAATTATTCGTCCCCCCCCCCCTCACCACTCAAAAATTAAATATTCAATTCGCTTTTCTTTGCGCACAGAAAAATAAATTAATCACATCTTATTTGATTTATATTTTATATATTATTTGTTTATTTTTTAATAATTTGCCACTTTTTTATAATGTTTTAAAAATCTAAATTTTGTTATTCTTAGGACGAAAATGAGGCGAAACTTTTAAGAGACTATGTATTTTCGGGTATTTACAGGTATACATTTGGAGTGTGGTGTTTTAAGAGGAATACAATTTTTGGACCGAGACGCCGCCCGCCAGGCACTAGCCCGGAGGGCCGAGCTTCGAGGGCGTGCCGAAGGCACGCACGAAAACTCGTGTATATATAGGTATATAAATAAATTCCGTATAATTATTTTTTTAATTAAATAACAATTTATCGAGTTTTATAATAATCAATTAAATTGGCAAATTCTAATATATAATCATATTTCTTATTAACTCTTTGTGGGATTTAATACCCGAATTTATAATCAATTAAATTGTTTAATTTTAATATAAATTTATTAAACCAATTATTTTACATGAATTAATGTATACATATTGTATTTTAGCTTCGACTCCGGAGATTGCTTCTCCACCATCGAGTGTCCTTGATCACCTTTAGTCCTTGTTTTTAATAAGAGGAAAAAACTAATTATAGAAAAAAAACCTCTTTTCCGATAATTGTTCCAATACCATATTGCGGAAATTAATCCATCCAATTAATTCTCCATTTCGTTCACCGTTTAATTTTAATATAAAAATAGTTAAAATAGTACTTATGTAAAACATTTGAATTTGGCGCTAAAAATTATTTAGTTTTTACTTTTTTTTCAGATGTTTTAACAACTAAAAATATCTTTTATACCGATCAATAATTCATGAATATCTTGTAAGTTGAAGCCTATTTCTTTTCTCGGGAAAATGAGGTGGATTTAAAATGAAAAAAAAATATTTATAAATATTTCCTTCATTTCCCAATTCATCCATTGTCTGTTCCAGTCTATTTGCCAATCTCTATCTTTATAGAAATCTGGTCATCACAATATCGAGAAAGAATTTGACTGGGCAATATAAAGCAGGTGTATTGATGGAGAAGACACTTGAGTTTTCAAATTTTATTTTTGAAATATTTTTTTAGTAATTTTATTATTCGTTAAGTTGGTAATTGAAATCGAATGACGAAGTGACTTCTGAAACTGGGATCCCTTTATCTCTTTAGAATTTGCTCATTAACCTGTCATTAAACTTTGAAACAATTATTCTTATATATTTGATATTAAAATCTTAATTCTTTTTTAAATCTATTAATTAAAAATGGCTTTAAATCTTGAAGGAACTTTACTCAAATATTTTAAAGAAAAATTATTCGCAGAAAGGGATTGTGCAATTATGAAGTCAAAAAATGACGTATTAATAAAATGTTATCAGGTACGTTTTATTATTGATAATAAATAATAATATAATAAAATAGTTTAAAATCAATAATTATATATTAATTTATTTGCAGAGAATGCTAGTGAAACAAGAAAATAAGGAAGAGATTCTAAATGCAATCGATGAAAAAATTGGATTTTTAAATGACAATGTAAGTATTTTTTTATTATTGCGTAACAATAAACAATATTGATTGTTGAAATTTACTTTGAATTTCCGTCTATAAACTAGAATTTTTTTTATTAATTTATTTCAATATGTGAACTTGACAAATAAATAATTTTAAAATATTTAATCTTGCCCACTATTTCTAACCCAACTTTTAATATTCTTCTAGTAAATTCCTACATGTGTCTTCTATCTTGTGTCTATTAATAAATAAATCCTTGATTAAATAGAATAATCATGATCTCGTTCAATTTTCTATTCTTTATAGATGATAAATATTGATTCTAATTGTGAATTATATTTATATTTTTAAGTATTTTTCTAAATTATCTTCAGGTTAATATGTCTACGGTCATTTAAAATTGATTTATACAATATCAATATCATATAGTCAGCCAAGTAGCAGGATAGAAATCAGCCAACTTATAGTCCTATAGCCTATTTAAGATATTTGGTTGATTATTTATAAAATATTATTTATCTCTTCTATTCTTCTTGATATACGAAGGAGTTGAACCAAAAATCAATTCTCATAAATTAATTTTCTCATTCCTAAAATCTAAACTATTCTATATTTATTTATTTATTTATTTAGATGATGGCGGAAAATAAGTTAGTCAGAAAAGAAATGAAACAAATGGAAGAAAAATTTGGAACTATGTTGAAAAGTGTAAGTTTATTTATTTATTTATTTATTATTGGTAAATTATTTATTGAATTATTTATTTGCTTAGATTCTCGAAGACAGAAACGAAATAAGTATATTAAAAGCCAAAATTGTGGAATTGAATCAGTCTGTGAGTTTATTTATTTATTAATTTTTAATGAATTATTTATTATATAATTATTTATTTATTTATTTATTTATTTAGGTCAATGAAGAAAAAACTAGGTCTGCCATTTTACAAAGTGAAAATCTCGAATTAAACCAAAAAGTAAGTTTATTTATTTATTTGTTTATTGAATTATTTATTTGCTTAGATCATTGAAGAAAAAAACGAACTATGTTTATTCATAGGAGAAATTGTGAATTTAATCAATCTATAAGTTTATTTATTTATTAATTTAATTATTTGTTATAGGTCAATGAAGAAAAAAATAGAACAGAAATATTAAAAAAAGAAAATATCGAATTAAACCAAAAGGTAAGTTTATTTATTTATTTTTATTACTAAATTATTTATTATTTCTTTATTGAATTATTTATTTGCTTAGATCATTGAAGAAAAAAACGAACTAAGTTTATTAAAAGCAGAAATTGAGAATTTAATCAATCTATAAGTTTATTTATTTATTAGTTTTTCGTGAATTATTTATTATATATTTATTTATTTAATTATTGTTATAGGTCAATGAAGAAAAAAATAAAACAGAAATATTAAAAAAAGAAAATCTCGAATTAAACCAAAAGGTAAGTTTATTTATTTATTTATTTTTATTACAAAATTATTTATTATCTCTTTATTGAATTATTTATTTGCTTAGATCGTTGAAGAAAAAACGATCTAAGTTTATTAAAAGCAGAAATTGTCAATTTAAATAATATCTAAGTTTATTTATTTATTAGTTTTTCGTGAAATTTATTTATTATATATTTAATTATTTGTTATAGGTCAATGAAGAAAAAAATAGAACAGAAATATTAAAAAAAGAAAATCTCGAATTAAACCAAAAGGTAAGTTTATTTATTTATTTTTATTACTAAATTATTTATTCTCTCTTTATTGAATTATTTATTTGCTTAGATCGTTGAAGAAAAAAACGAACTAAGTTTATTAAAAGCAGAAATTGTCAATTTAAATAATATCTAAGTTTATTTATTTATTAGTTTTTCGTGAATTATTTATTATATATTTAATTATTTGTTAAAGGTCAATGAAGAAAAAAATAGAACAGAAATATTAAAAAAGAAAATATCGAATTAAACCAAAAGGTAAGTTTATTTTTTATTTATTTTTATTACAAAATTATTTATTATCTCTTTATTGAATTATTTATTTGCTTAGATCGTTGAAGAAAAAACGATCTAAGTTTATTATAAGCAGAAATTGTCAATTTAAATCAATATCTAAGTTTATTTATTTATTAGTTTTTCGTGAATTATTTATTTTATTTATTTATTTAATTATTTGTTATAGGTCAATGAAGAAAAAAATAGAACAGAAATATTAAAAAAAGAAAATATCGAATTAAACCAAAAGGTAAGTTTATTTATTTATTTATTTTTATTACTAAATTATTTATTATCTCTTTATTGAATTATTTATTTGCTTAGATCGTTGAAGAAAAACGAACTAAGTTTATTAAAATCGAAATTTTCAATTTAAATAATATCTAAGTTTATTTATTTATTAATTTTTAGAAATGAATTATTTATTAATTTAATTATTTGTTATAGGCCAATGAAGAAAAGAATAGGACAGATATTTTAAAAAAAGAAAATCTTGAATTAAACCAAAGGGTAATTTTATTTATTTATTTATTTATAATATTACAACTTAATGATTGAAAATTTCAAAAAATAATAATAATAATACTTTTTTAATAACATGAAAATGTCAACATTTCGATGAATTTTGTTACGTAATTGAATTTATTTTATTTAATTTTAGATTCAAGAATTGGTTGCACCTTTAACAGATGAAGATGGAACTCGAAATATTTTCGATGCATCAGAGAAAGGCTCCCTTAAAGGGCTGAAATATTGGTACGCCAAAGAGCCCTCCTCTATTCATGCAAAGAATGGAGACTATTCTAATTGGACTCCTCTGCATTATGCATCCCGTAATGGACATTTACCAACTGTTGAATTCTTGTTGTCCAAAGGAGTGGATTTGGAGGCAGAGGATTCTTTTTATAATGCAACACCCTTAATGTGGGCCTCCTGGAATGGTCATGTCCCTGTAGTCCAAGCATTGCTGGACAAGGGGGCGAACATCAACCATCAAAATAAATACAAAGACACACCACTACATTGGGCAGTTCGACAGTAATAAATTGCCAGTAGTGCAAATATTAATAGAGAGGGGGGCCGATAAAGGCTTAAAAAATAATCAGAACCAAACTCCATTAGATTTGGCTAGAAAGAAAGGATATAAATCTATTGTGGATTATTTGTCGTCCCTTTAACATCCTGACAAATAATCCTCCTCCTATTATTAAACAATTAATTAAATTAAATAATCTTAATGGACCACACACACACACACACACACACACTATTAATATACAATTTTTCACAACATTTAGGATTCTAATTCTAAATATAAATTTTCATCCTCTATGACTATGATTCAGATCCAATATAGTGCTATATATAAATTAAAACAAAAGCAAAAAACTTTGTGTAAATTGTTTTAATAATTTTGTATTAATAATCACACTGAGAAGCTTCTGAAATATAAATTAAATCCCATATTATTATAAATATATTTAAAATACCTATTCAATTAATAATTAAATGTACTGTTTATGTATTCAATAAAGTCTAATTTTAATATACAGGGTGTATAATAAAGATCTACCACATTTTGAAGAGGTTTATAAAAAAATAAAAAAAAACTGAATATATTTTGAAAAGAACATAAAATAATTATTTTTTTTAAATGTGTTTTAAACATATCAGACAAAAAAAGGGGGGGGGTGTCAAAAATGAAAATTCTAGCCTTTTCGACCAAACTCAACCAAATTTTCTATATATATTATGTGGGCCCCCAAGAGTCTAAAAATGCAAAAACTAACCCCCCCCCTACATGATTATAAATAATTTTATTAAATATTAAATATAAGTGAGGGCCAGGTTGTATGGTAAAGTCAAGTGGATGGCCACATCAGAACACGTCAGCTTATTGTTATGTATGTTCGCCCATAACTTCTTTGTTTATGAACCGATTTTGATGATTCTTTCTGCGTTTGGATCAGAATAGCTCCAAGATAGTCAAGATATCTATTTATTTATTAATTTCATTTTATGTATGTTCAGCGAGAAGGCCGAATCCAGGGAGAGGGGTTGAACCCCCCCCCCCACCACCACCAATATATCTATCTTTTTTTTTTTAATTTAAAATATAGTACCCGGAGCCACCGAGCGATGAATGGTAAGCAAATTAAAAAAACAAAAAAATATATATAGTACACGCCCCCGCCACTGCACCCCCACCGACACCCCGAGTCCGCCCCCCCCCCAGATCCCCTACTACTGCACCCCACCTCCTGCACCTCACACATTCACCCCACCCCGCACCCTGTTTTTGCATTTCTAGCTTTCTAATGGTCTACGTATTATGTGTATATTTGTTTACTCGTACACCACTTTGCCCACAAAAATAAATAGGAAAATAATAATTAAAAAAATAATAGTATAGGATTTGAAATAAAAACATAAAATTAAATAAGATTTGTTTCCAAGTTATATAAAAAAAAGCCACTTCAACCACTTTATTTGTAAACACACCTGTAATGTTATGATTTAGACACCTGTTAATTAAAAACAAACAAAAAATTCCTAATTTTAATATAATATAATGATATTTGTTATAACCTATTAGTGGGATTTAAAATTAATAAATAAAAGATAATTGAAAAAAATATAAACAAACTTTTTTATTGAGATTTTCATCTATAAATAATTACTTTAATTAAGAAAAGATCAATTAAGAAGAAATTTGTCGACGTCCAGACCTAGCCAGATCGTTTTCTTATCCTCAAAACTTGTTAATAGAGTTGGTTTAATCAAAATCGGTAGAGCCATTTTCAAAATAGAACTAAGATACAAATAACAAACAAATAAACAATTTTTGCTCATTTAATAAGAGTAGATTTAAATATTTAAAATAATAAACATTTTCGCAACTTTGTCGGTGACTTTGATGCACTCCAGAGAGAACATTTTCTACTTTAGGAGGCTTAAATCGTATCTAAGGAACTCCTGTGGCCAATCGATACACTTACCGGATTAGCTCTTATGTCTATTTATTTATTTATTTTATTTATTCATAGAGACATTGACATTTCAAACGACAAAGATTTAAATATGTTTGTAAATAAAAAAAAAAGAAGATTGGATTTTGTTTTGTAAAATTTCTATGTGTACTTATAATATGCTTAATACTTAATCTAACACACGGTCAGTGTGTCAGCCAGAACCATTTCAAGCTACATTCGGCCCCCCCTTAACTCAAAAACTATTGGAATATCCTGTGAATATTCTTTCAATCTTCTTAGATATTCTGGGAATTTTCTTAGAACTAAAATATTTGTGTAGGATATTAAATTCCCTTTCCCGGAATATTCCTAGTTGCGCATTCTTGGGATATTCTCAGAAGATTAACGTCCATAGAAATATTCTGTGGATCTCTTGGATATAATTGGAATATCTATGTCCTTTAAATAACTTCTTAGAATATTCTGGGGATATTGTGAGTTACCTGGGTAGGCTTAATTAACATATAGTGAAAATACAATCGAGCTAGAATTCTGAAATTTGGCATACTGGTAAAGCTTGGAACATGAATAAAGTACTGTTGTACCGAACATGGCTTGTTTTTCACATTTATATTTTTGGTCATATAAATACTTTTATTAAAACATTTTTCTCACCCTTTTTTTTAAACTATTTTAACGACTTTTGGGTAAAAATGGGCGTGGCACCCCGAAATGTTTTTTTTTCCCCAGGGAAATGCCAAAAAGGGGCTGCAGATTCTTATCAGATATTAACCCCCCCGAAAAATCCTAGGTACGGCCCTGCTTGTAACTATTTAATAAAAATATTTACAAATTTGTGTTATTTCTTCTTACAGCGAAAGTTGACAAAATAACATTGTTATTTTAAATAAACATGTTATTTTTTCTGATATTCTGGAATTCTTCATTAAATGCCTGCATTCCTGTTACTACTCCTATTTCCCTGACCCTCTTTCCAACTTCTTATTTGAATTCTTGAAGTTTTTGCCAAAAAGGAACTAAATGGTTTTCTCTAGGATTGTTCGCCATGCTTTATTTACGCTGAACACTTCTGAAAATTCTTAATATTTGATAAAAAAATTCAAAATTTGTCTTTTTTTACACGCTTTATATTAACTTCCACTGTATGTATGTATGTATTTATCTATGTATCAATGTGACTTTTGTTCTGTTAAATTCCACACATACATTTCTCTATTAAAATAATTGTCTACATACTCAATTTAAATATGAAATATATATATCGAGATTAAAGACTCTACAAAAATATATTCGTTTTATTTTTATATCTTAATGTGAAACCTACCAAGTAATTTTTATCCAATAATATTAAATGAAATTGTATAAAAAAATTATATTAAAAAAAAACAAACTAAAAAATACATTCTTTTAAAAAGTACAAAATAATAATCAAAAAACTTTTAATTAATTTCGACAAAGTGCCCCGCGCTTTTTGATTAAGTGTATTCAGGACCGTGCCTTTTTTTTGTGGAGGGGAAATCCGTACGGACACCCTAAGGTAGTGCTGGACTACCACCGGCTAAACCCCCCCCCCGCCATTCCCCGCTTGTCGCATTACTTCAGAGGAGGCGGGTGATCTTTCCTAATTGTTGTCCTTGTTGTGCAGGATATCCTTACACAAATTAGCAAACATATTCCAGTTGTTTGGGCTCTCTAGCGTCAGTGTCATCATATTATCCACGGAAAGCGCAGATCCAAGTGCAATCTCAGCTCGGGACCTCCTGCCACTCCATTGCTTACAATAAAAAATTGTGTGCCGACCCGCACAAACCACATTGGTCGTTTCCTCTCAAATTCATTTTCTTCAAGTCCACTCAACGCTTGGGTTAGGTAATAGTCCAGCTCTCCGTGTTTGCCCTGACACCAAACTTGCAGGTCAGGGATAAGGCGGTAAGTCCACCTCCCCTGATCCACATTTACCCATCTGTGTAACTTCCACGCTCTGTTTAAAACTTTTGATGCGGAATCTGCACCAAAATTATACGATCGCTCAAGAGCCAACAGGTCGATCGGAGGGACTGCCCCCAAAACCTGGATGGCCACCGCCGATATCGTCCTGTATGCGCATCCTACCCTGATTAGTGTGCTCCTCTGGGTCCTAATAAGAAGTTGTTTATATTTATTTATTCTGAGAACGTCGACCCACACTGGGGCCGCGTACAGAATTGACCACAGAGTTGAGCGCACGTCTTTTACTAGTTCCAGGGCCATTTATCCTGGGCATTAACCTTTGGAGGGCCATAGCGCTCTTGCTCGTGTTCATAATTATGTGCTGGCCCCAAGACAAACTTTTATCAATGATAACCCTCAGATACCATAGCGTTCTTAGGTTGGGTTGGTGTTAGGGCCGTGCCTGGCGGAACACCCCTTGTTCATTGGGTGCGCCGCACGCAGACGGCCATATCGCCAGGGAATTTATAATAAGTTTTTTTTATGAGATTGAAATTTGTAAAAAAAAAAGGTCTTTTAAAATCTGGAACTGTCAAAAAAGCCAAGTCCCTACTGGTTATACTGTGCTCTCAGGAGAACAAAAGTCTTGGTAGAAGGAGTGGGGGAAGGGGCTGGCAGGTAGGCAACGACAAATCCTGTCATGGAAAATGCTGGATATCTATAAATCTAAGAGTTTAATCAAAAAAGTGATCCATGTAAACGTTCAAGTCAACAAAATTTCCTGGAGGATGAGATAGGAATCAAGTTTCTCGGATGAGTGGTTTGCATTTTATGAAGGAAAAACAATGACTTTTTGCAAAAAATTGCAGTTTTTCAAAATTTAAATCTCATTGTGGCACAGGTTATCATTATCCAATTAAAACGAATTTTTTTTTCAATTGTAGCTAATTTAAAAATGTATAGAGTGGTCGTTTTCGAAAACGAGCTCCTTCATGGGGAAAAATCGAAAAAAGTGCGAGTTTTAAAATACGCAAATTGTCAACTATCGCTTGAGCCCGAACGATTGGTCGGAGAAAAACCCTAAATGATGAAATTTGTAGCAAATTTCATGAATTTTCAATCTGAATAGTAAGGTCATTTGCGAAAAGTTGATAGTTTTCGAGTTATAAGCAAAAAACATCAATTACATTAAAACACTTCCTCTCAATTCTCTCATATCATCATCATCATTGAGATATACAGTCCTAAGACTGGTTTGATGCAACAATCCGTCTCCACTCGACTCTGTCCCCCGCCAGCTGTTTAACCTCTCTAATCTTCTCTCATAATCAACAACAAATAAGAACATATTTGATATCTCAAAGATTTTAGAAATTGTAAGCAAAGGGAACTCTCTCAGCACCCTTGAGGGAATTTTATTATTGATATTATGAAAAGTATATTGAATATTGGGAAATTTAATTTTTCAATAAAATAAAATAAATCTTGCCAATATTAAAGAGATTTATTAGAACAAATAATTCCATTTCTTGGGACGATTTCTGATAATCAATTATTATTTTTCACTCTCGAATTTAAAACTATGCAAAAATCAGTACTTATGTAAAACATTTGAATTTGGAGCTCAAAATTATTTAGTTTTTACTTTTTTTCAGATGTTTTAACAACTTAAAATATCTTTTATACCGATCAATAATTCATGAATATCTTGTGAGTTGAAGCCTATTTTTTTTCTCGGGAAAATGAGGTGGATTTTTAATGAAAAAAAATATTTATATATATTTAATTCATTTCCCAAAAAGGACTAAATTCATCCATTGTCTGTTCCAGCCTATTTGCCAATCCCTATTTTTATAGGAATCTGGTCATCACAATATCAAGAAAGAATTTGGCTGGACAATATAATGCAGGTGTATTGATGGAGAAGACCCTTGAGATTTCAAATTTTATTTTTGAAATATTTTTTAGTAATTTTTTTATTCATTAAGTTGGTAATTGAAATCGAATGACGCAGCGACTTCTGAAACTGGGATCCCTTTATTTCTTTAGAGTTTGCTCATTAACCTTTCATCAAACTTTGAAGGAATTTTTCATATATTTGATATTAAAATCTTAATTCTTTTTTCACTCTATTAATAAAAAATGGCTTTAAATCTTGAAGGAACTTTACTCAAATATTTTAAAGAAAAATTATTCGCAGAAAGGGATTGTGCAATTATGAAGTCAAAAAATGACGTATTAATAAAATGTTATCAGGTACGTTTTATTATTGATAATAAATAATAATATAATAAAATAGTTTAAAATCAATAATTATATATTAATTTATTTGAAGAGAATGCTAGTGAAACAAGAAAATAAGGAAGAGATTCTAAATGCAATCGATGAAAAAATTGGATTTTTAAATGACAATGTAAGTATTTTTTTATTATTGCGTAACAATAAACAAAATTGATTGTTGAAATTTACTTTGAATTTCCGTCTATAAACAAGAATTTTTTTTATTAATTTATTTCAATATTTGAACTTGACTAATAAATAATTTTAAAATATTTAATCTTGCCCACTATTTCTAGCCCAACTTTTAATATTCTTCTAGTAAATTCCTACATGTGTCTTCTATCTTGTGTGTATTAATAAATAAATCCTTGATTAAATAGAATAATCATGATCTCGTTCAATTTTCTATTCTTTATAGATGATAAATATTGATTCTAATTGTGAATTATATTTATATTTTTAAGTATTTTTCTAAATTATCTTCAGGTTATTATGTCTACGGTCACTTAAAATTGATTTATACAATGAAAAGGATCGGTCCACATCCTCAGATGTAATGGGGGCAAATTTATTATTATAAATTGTGGTGTTTTTTGAGGCTCTTGAAAACAGATGGAATGTCTTCGTTAGGAAAAAGAAATAAAATTTCTTTATATTCTAACAAATATATTTTCATGAAAAACTAATGAGACGTTTCGGCGGATATTCTCACACCATCATCAGTCCAAGCTTTTCATAATATAGTACATATTGTCTGGGTAGAATGTCATTTTGTTTTTACAATTAATAACATTATAATCAAAAAGCTGGAGGCTTTTGTAGGTAAATATAAATATAGTATGTCAATGTGAATATATCTATATATATAATTAAATGTTTTAAATCTTATAAAATGCCTTTCTTTATGTTGTTTTCTATAATTATTTTTCTTAAAATATATATTTAACTATAATTTCCAATAAGTGATTTGATTACTTATTAATATTAATTTTAATATGTAATGCAATCACTTATTGAAAATTATAGTTAAATATATATTTTAAGAAAAATAATTATAGAAAACAACATAAAGAAAGACATTTTATAAGATTTAAAACTCTTTTTAGTCTTTCCGCCTTAATAATTTTAAATTCTGATATGCATACTTCATTATTTAAAATGTCACCTTCATCAATTTCTTTGGGAAGTCTCTAATTATTCCAAATTTTGTATTTATAAACAGTGGAATATAAGCTCCGTAACCCAAGTCATGTAACTGCTTATCATTGACGAATCTGTTGGCCTCAGGTCCAGATTGAAATTCAACCCTATTTTTGTATTTGTTAAGTCTGGTGATTCCCAGAATATTGTGTTTGTAATTATGTAGTTTATCAAAAAGTATTTTTCCGAGTAGCATCGGATGCATAGGTAGATTGGTGGATAAGTGATAATTTCACCTGCATCTATTATTTGTGAAAGGGGAGATTCATCATTAAATAGAACTTCCTTGCCATCAGAATCTACATAATATCTTGTGATTGTTTTTTTTCAACAAACACAAAGAAAGGTCCTGTATCGGTTAATGAATAAATATTTTTTGAATAGTGTCTATTTGGTTTGAATCCGGGGGGTTTGACACCCCCTTAACATATAACATTATTAGGGCTCAGCCCTCCCAGTGGGGGCTTGCTTTTCAAATAAATAAATTTAATTCAGTACTTATTTGAGTATTTATATAGAAAAAATAAAAAAAGATAAGAATAAAATCGCTTATCTGAGAGAGGTCAAAGAGTAGACGTCTGCTCGCCAGGAGTGCTCACTCACGAATGCCCAACATTTCATTATATATATGATATATTCACTGATATTGACTTACTATAGGTATTAATAACAATTTAACACACAAAATACCTCCAGCTTTTTGATTATAATGTTATTAATTGTAAAAACAAAATGACATTCTACACAGACATATGTACTATATTATGAAAAGCTTGGACTGATGATGGTGTGAGAATATCCGCCGAAACGTCTCATTAGTTTTTCATGAAAATATATTTGTTAGAATATAAAGAAATTTTATTTCTTTTTCCTAACGAAGACATTCCATCTGTTTTCAAGAGCCTCAAAAAACACCACAATTTATAATTTTAAAACATTATAGTACAATATCTAATTTTTATATTATATATTTCTTCATTTTTTTTCATTCTTTCTCAGAAAATTTACTTTTAAAAAATCTGTATTTGGCACGAAATAGGCAATATTTGACTAAAAAATCCTTCAAATATGCAATATTACTCGAAATATGCAAAAATATGCAGTATAAAATTTAATCCAGAGTATCCAGATGCATGATTCGGACAGATAATTGATCGCCTGGGTCGTATGTGGCGGCAAACAAAATATGCAATTGTATAGGAATCCGGTCTCAAATCATGAGTGACCAGTCAAGAATTAAAATTATAATTAAATTTGTTCTCTAATTAGATTTCTTTAGCTTACCAGCCTCCCAGATAGCAATTTAAACTTGAATCCAACTTGCAACAAGTTTGATGTGTCAAAAGTGGAAGCTTGTGGCAAGTTTGTCGTGGCAAGTGTATACACTTGAGGCAAGTTTGAATCAAACCTCCTAGTTTCCCAGCGACAAACCTGCACGTTGTTTGTTTTTGCAAAGCATATGCAACTTTGACATAACATGCTTGCATGTTGTTTGTTTTGCAAAGCATATGCAACTTTGTCTTAATATACTTGCAGGGTGTTTATTTTTTTAAAGTATATGCAACATTGACCTAAGTAAGTTTAACCTACTAAAAGAAAATCGACTATAATTTAAAAAATCAGTTATTTACTTATTGTTCCTTGGAGAATGTCATCATTAGGTGAATGCCATCAATAGACGATAGGTGCTTCTACCTTATTGGCTGATTCATTGTTAAATTAGAAAGAAGTAAATATTGGGCAGGAAAATACAAGGGAAAAAAATAACAAAAAACAAACCATTGATTTAATCTTTTTTTAATCCTTTTTATTTTATTAAAATTATAAAAAATCAAATAATAAAATATAAAAAAAAAACACTTTCTCTTTGTCATTTCTTAAATCTTATTTTGTATTTGACCTTTATTTTCTCTCTCTAGTCTGAAACAAATAAACAAGATTACTATATAATATTTAAGACATAAAATTATTAGTGAATTATAGAGTTTTGTCAAACCATCAGATGCTGCAAGGAGCACTCATATATGTAATCTAAAACTTACCTTCTTGTTGAACTTCCCTATGGATAAAGCAAAAATATTTCAGTACAGTAGATATAAAAATAGAGATTTAATAGAAGAATCTTAAGTTCAAAAAAATAAAAAAACATTAAATTATAGATAAATATATTATAAAAGTGGAAAACTTACCCATAACCTCTTTCTCTGTTATTTATTTAGATTTCTTGAAAAATAATATGTATTATCATATATGTATATAAAACTATTGATAATAAAATAAGGATTTTGGAGCTTATATGTCAATGTATAAATAAACTGATATTTCTTTTATTTCTTATATATTTAGGTATATAAGTTGTTTATTTTGAAAGTCCATTCGATTTTCGAGACATGTAAGCCACACTCTAGAATTAAATAAAAATAATTTTAATTTTAATTCATAATAATTTTAATAATACCTCGCAAGTATTCCGCCCGTTTGAATTCTGGATTAAAAAAGTAGTTACTTTTTTTAGGAAATGCTTATAATTATATTAAAAATAAACTAGATTGACAGTTTAACGGTTAAACATCGACTAAACGATTAATATATTTGTGGCTAGATGGCGCCAACGAACAAGCAAGTAAGCAAGTTTGTAGCAAGTTAGATAAAAACTTAATAATTCACCCTTGAACATTCAAGATTGCTGCAAAATTACCACAAACTTATCTTGTCATATTTGACATGACAATTTAAATTCAAACAAAAGTTAAGTTTGCGGCAAGTCCAATTGCTATCTGGGCTGCTAACCGAGTAGACCCTGTTTCGAATCCGACTCGAGGCATCCGGCTAAAATCTGATCCCTGGGTAGAAACAAATTTAAAAAAAATATTAAGTCTCATAAATTGGCTTATGGCTGAAAAGGCCGAAAAAGACAAAAAAAATAAAATTTAGCAGATGGCCGACGAGCCAGACGGCTCTAAGGCTTTCTTTTTCTTCATTATGAAAACGTGCTTATTGACAATAGATGAATGGTTAGTGGAATATTTTGGGGAAAGCAATTGAATAATAATAAATTTGGAGGACTTGGTTACATAAATGTAGGATGGCTTTTAGCAAGCAGATGCCAAGTGAATTTGTGGGTTTCTCCGAATTTTGCCAGGAAGAAATCGTGAAATATTTCTAGATGGAATTTCTAAACTGGGCGTTTCAAATATATTACCACGCCTTACTCATTAGGATATTAGCCAACCAGAGCTCTTGTGGAAAATTCCTAGAGATGACAGTTAGCAGACAGTCAGAGATGGGATAGCTCAGGCAGTTAGTGTGTAGAGCGAGTGAGTAGCGAGTTAGCAAGTAAGCGAGTTAGTTAGAGGAGTTAGCATGTAGACAGTAAGTGAGTTGAATCTAAAAATGTACTACCCCACTTACACCAAAATAAAAACCATGTAAAAGAAAATGTGTTCTAATGTGTTCTAATTCAACTCTTGCCTAAGAGAAAGCGAAATCTACAGCAAGGAAGATTGGCCTCTTATTCAGGTCCAAGCGATTTTACAAACCCCCACAACTTCTCACCATCTACAAGGCCCAAATCCGCCCCTGTCTCGAATACGGCTCTCATCTATGGAGAGGAGCCTCAAAATATTCTCTTGCTACCCTTGATGCAATTCAGAAACGAGCCGTCAGGCTAATTGACGATTCTACCCTCACCGACTCCCTCGACTCGCTGGCTCATCGAAGAAATGTCTCTGCCCTTTCCCTTTTCTATAGATACTATCACGGCAGGTGCTCCGATGAGATAAAATCAACAATTCCCCCAAAGCATGCTTTGCACGTAGCACGCGTTTTGCCGACTCCCAACACTCTTTCGCGGTCAAATTAGAAAAGTGCCGGACCACTTCATTCGCCAGTATATATATCCGAATCATTCCCTCACTATGTGTAAAAGTAGGATTAAAACATAATTTCAAATTATATAATGAACGCCTCTTTATTGTTTTTAGAAGTTGACAATATTTGCATTCTAAAAATATGCCAGACTGGACTATGAGTTATGAGATTTGGTGTTAAAACTATTAAAAATAATTTTTTTCCAAGTTTACATTTTGGACCGTCATTCCTTCACCCCGAGTTTTAAAAATTTAAGCGTTTATTTATGTATCATTTATCATATATTTATGGGTGTTTCTAGTATTAATAAAGTATCGCACATTCACATGGGAAATTATAAGGTTATTTTTTCTACTTTTGTGCAATAATGATTCGTTTCCTCATTCCCTCACCTCCCTCATGCAAATTAAAGGTGTTGGTGTTCTAAGCGACGGTCCATTAAACCAGTACACCAATTCCTCACTTTGCGTCGGGGTTACGTTCCAAAAAAACACGACGCAAAGTGAAATAAGATTTTCTATAGCAAACCATGTAAAGATCGAAGATAAAAGGGTTACGAAAATACTACTTTTTAAAAAGAAAATTGAACAAAGTAAACATTTAAAAAACATAAATAATATAAAATTTTATTACATACATTAAAAAACAAAAAAAAACGTATTCAATTAAAACAAAATAAACTATTCAATTAATTTATGAAAAACTAAATTAAAATTAATCACTGTCTGATGAGTCCATAGTGTAAAATTACAAGTGTATGTAATAAAAATAATATAACTCTGCCAATAAATAAATTGGAAAAATATTTACCTTTTTTGTAACCAGAAACAACCCGTAAAAATTTATAAAAATTTATTATTCTCTTTTAAAAAAAAGCACAACACACTAATTGAAACGTTACAAAAAGCACAACTCACTACATAATTGAAACTGAACTCTAAAATTAGCAAAACAAAGTGAAAATAAAACTGTATTAATATTGCGTTGATTTTCATTTATAAATGGAATCCCCGAGTTTTTATGGCATGGCGCAATTAGAAACAAAAGTGGTGCCATCTTTTAGAAAAAAAATAAAATTTCAAAAAAAAAAAATTAGACTTGAAACCAAAACAACGCAACCTCGAAAATCTAACGACGCACAGTGAAAATTAGTACTAATTAAGCAGCGACGCAACTTCGAAAAAAAGGCAAAACGAAACGACGCAAAGCGTACAAGAACAAGTTTATGTACCATGTCGTCGTCTCTCACCATTAATCATATTTGTTTCCGGGTATCACATATTTTTTTTGGAACTATCCTGTACCAATAAATATATGACCCTCTCACCCCCCTTTAAACTCAAAAAAGTTGGGGACCACTATAACGTTTTAGACAATTAGCCCATGTACTATAAAATTAACAAAAGAAATTCCATAATAATTAAAAAAAATTCCATCAAATTATCAAAGTCATTTTTCGGGGTTTTTTTTTTTGTGAGAATCAGCCATATAATTTTTTTGTTTGAGAATATAGTTTCAAAGGTTTGACCTTGATCTTTAGACTTTAAATTAGAAATAATTTATTTATTATTTCTCATTGTTTGAGTTACTTGATAGAATATATATAAATTCGTTTTGCAACGAAATTTTCTCTGGAGAGAGACGGACTGGTACAACTTTTAATTGAATGTAATGGAAGGCAGCCCAGGGGTAGTGAGGAAAGAAAAAATTAACACATATCAAATAAGATGTAATCTATTGGAATCCTTCCTTTCTTAACCGATGTTTCGGAGGATTCTTAGCTCCTTCTTCAGGGTTTCAAGGGGTCAATGAATGGAACAAATAAAATGTTTTCTTCTTCTTTCCACAGCAGTGTTCAAAACTTTATTCTTCTTTAGCAAAGGCATAGAAAAACAATTTTATTTTTCCTCCTTTTCTTAATTAAGGTTATATTTTATTTGTTTCATTCATTGACCCCTTGAAACTCTGAAGAAGGAGAGAAGAATCCTCCGAAACGTCGGTTTGAAAGGAAAGGATGAAGGATTCCAACAAATTACACCTTATTTGATATGTGTTAATTTTTTCACTACCCCTGGGCTGCATTCCATTAAATTCAATTAATAGATAAATTCGTTTTATCGTTATTACAAGTTAACAAACAATTATGGCTAATTTGCTAGCCAGACATAGTGAAGTAATACTCCAAGGATCTATATCAAAAAATATTACAAATTATTCGATAGTAAACTTATTAAAAATTCGTATATAAATTCTCAATTAAAATCTATTATGTGTAAAGTGATTTTCAAAATTTGTTATAAGGAGATGAAGTTAACTTCACTGGGTAGGTTGATCAATTAGCTCAAGGAAAATTAAATTATATTCGAACGAACGAGCATCAACTTATTTTGATGAGAAGCCCAAGTGAAAAAAAATAACGGTATTCAATCTGCATTTCTCAATCTAATTCCCTGCAAGATGCTAAGATTCAATTTGCAATTCAATTTAATTTATCGTCGCCAAATATGAAGAACGAAGAAGAGATATTCGAAAATATTTCAATCAAAAGGAAAAATTGCTAGAAATCAAATAACTGTTAAATTAAATATGTCACTTTTAAATTAGATATAAGAAGCACCTGGATGAGGAATTAACTTCATCATTCCTCTCTTAAGAAAGATGTTTTCAAATTAAATGAATAATTAGATTAATTTTTTTTTGTTTTTTTGTTTTTGAAAACCAGTACCTACTATTAAATGAGGGAGATAAAAATATTGTGGTTTTATTTTTATGTTATGTTAATATTAAGTTTATAAGATTTCAAATGCAATAACAATATCTGTAAATAAGAGTTCAATTAAAGTTTTGAAAAACTGCAATTTTTGCCATCTAACAAACAATTCCAGTTTTTCTTTCATAAAATGAAAACCACTCTTCCTAGAAACCTGACTCTTGTCTCATTTCATATTAATTTTTTTGTCTTGAAGTTTTACTCCAGATACTTTTTTTTATAAAAGTTTTAGATTTGAAAATATCCAGCGTTTTCCAAAACAGGACATGATCTGAATCCACGAAAATGACTTTTTAAGCAAATGCCTAAAAACATAGCAATATTCATTTACATCTGTTTTCCAGATTTTTATTTTTTTATTTTCATTTTGTACAATAAAAAGGGTTTAGTTAAAAATTTTATCAAAAGTAAATGTAGAAAACCCCAAATTGAAAATGAAGGAATAAGAAGAAATGAAGAGCAAAGAAGGTATAAAAATGAGGAACATAGTATAATGTTTGCAATTTATTATTCGAAGTTACATTATTGAAAAGAAACTCTTATAAAGAAAGAAATAATTATTATTTACAAGTATCATATTAAGGTAGTAATGGCTTACATAAGGCGGCTTTTGAAGAGCCAGGAAAATAATATACTATATACTATAATTTACTATATATACATTCAGATACAACTTGTAGGAAAAACTGTTCTTGTTCTTCGTGTTTCATCAAGCAAGAATTGAAGTCTTGGATTAATTTTATTCCCCTTTCAGTTTCTGTCATTGACAACTTGAAAATCGTTCACTATTTTTTTAGCTTTTAAATAATGTTGATTTACACGCCATTCATCGTGATCAGTATTAAAAAATTCTGTTATCAATTTCAAATTTCTTAAAAAAAATGTATAGAATTCGAAGAGAAACAGCTAAATCAACTTCTTTGTTCAATAAATTATCTAAATAATACTTAATATACTTTTACCTCTATGCAGAGTTAGTTGTAAGATCTCTCTCAACTCTACAGATTTTAAAATAAACCCTCACCAAATACAAAAGTTGAAGGAGACAATAAAAGAGTGTGTTCTTCTGCTGGAATTATAAATTTTATTTATTTATAACGAGACTATAGTTCGAGGGCTTTGCTCTTTCATCAGTCTATTACAATGTATTCACAGGAATTAATTTATGAATGAAAGTTTTACATTTTTCATGTGTAACACATGAAAAATGTAAAACTTTCATTCATAAATTAATTCCTGTGAATACATTGTAATAGACTGATGAAGAGGGCAAAGCCCTCGAAACTATAGTCTCGTTATAAATAAATAAAATTTATAATTCCAGCAGAAGACACACTCTTTTATTGTCTCCTTCAATATATAAAAATTATGCTACTCTCGGCAAAAACTTTCAATTTAAATACAAAAGTGTTCAATTATTTTCTAGTGCATTACCATAAACGAAAAATTATAATTGAATATGTAATTTCGAAAAGACCACATGTCTGAAAATTGAAAATGTTCAAGTAGTGTAAAATTTATAAAATTTATTTTTGAGTTACATTTTGGGGGCAGTAAAATTTATACCAGAGTTGACTTTTTCGATATGCTAGGTGCAGGGAAGCTTATAGATTACATTTGATATATGAAAAACTGTATTTGTTAAAATATGCGAGATGAGCCCTTTTCGAAATTGCATATTCAATTATGAATTTGATATCTAATTAAATTAATAAAACAAGAAATATATATTTCCTGTTAGATCAACTAAGAGACAAATAGTTATGCTTGAAGGCACTTAACTTCAGATGATAGCTTAAGCTCAATGAGACCAAATGCAAATGGCCTGGGGAAACATTTGCTTCTATATAACATGTAATCCTAATTTGATTGTATCCTCCGAGACAAGATTTACCTTGTAGGATGAAAGACAGAGGTAATTTGCCTGGTTTCAATTCATTAACTATGTACATACAATGTCATTCATATGAATTGTTGGAAGTTTGCTTTACCAGCGACCTCGACCCTGTTCATATTTTGGATGGATATCGATCGCATTCTTGGTTTCTTGCCACGTGGAAATTTCCGTCCTACCCCTTGATCCCCTTTTTTCTTGGTTTAGCAAAAACTTACCATAATAATATATAAAAAATAACATTTACTAATTTAAGTATCATGGTAGTAATACATATTGTCATTTGAAAAAGATGCAACCCCTATAGATCTTGAAAGAATCCTAGATTATCAGACAGAAGAATAAAAATTGAATATATTTGGATACAATATACTTATCAAAATATCCACAAAAAATATATATATAAAGCTTTTTTGTTAGCAGTCCAAAAATAAGGGAGTTTCCTGATATTCGATACTTGAAAATTTTAAGGCAAATTCTAGAAACATTGGTGGTAGTTCCTTAAATTCTAGAAAAAACGAAGATCTTGAAAAATTTTCTATCAGGAAAATTTATGTGGGCGTTTCTAAAAATCTCTAAATGGCTATGGATAAATGAAGCACTTTTAATCATCTTTGAAAGTTGAAGATTCTCTCCCAACATCAATAAAAATTGCACATTTCATATTTTTTGTATGGGGCCAATTTGTGGGGAGACATTTGAAAAAGGGACATAAAATACACATGAGTTAATGAAGCGATTTCAGTCATCGTAGAAACTTGAAATTTCACCGAATTTCCAGAAAATTCATAAATTGCAAAAATCTATTTATGGGGACGACTTATGGAGGATAATTTTATAGATAAAAAATTCGAAATAATAATACATCATGCATTTTCAAAAACTTGCATTCAGAAAGAAGTTGATTTTTTTGTTTCTCCTCAAAATTTTATTTAAAATTGATAAAGAATTTTTAAATACTGATCCCAATGTATGTTGTGAAAATCAACATTATTTAAAAGCTAAAAAAATAGTGAACTCTTTTAAAGTTGTCAATGACATAGCTGAAAGGGGGGTAATATAAATTGCAGACTTCAATTTCTATTTGACGAAAGACGAAGAATAATGCCAGTTTCTGTTACAATTGTACTGAATGTAGAAAAAAATATCCTGACTCTTTAAAAGCAACCTTGTTTAAGCCATTACTGCCTTAAACTGATAATTGTTAATAATAATTATTTCTTCATTTATAATATTTACTTTTTTATAATGCAACTTCGAACAATAAAGTGCATTTAAACATTGTATTTTCTCATTTTTATACCTTCTTTGCTCTTCTTTTCTCCTAATTCTTTTATTTTCAATTTGGATTTTATGGATTTTACTACATTTACTTTTGATAAGACTTTTAATTAAACCCTGTTTATTGTACAAAACAAAAATACAAAAAAATCTGTAAACGAGATAGGTCAAATTGCTATGTTTTTAGGCACTTTGTTAAAAAGTCATTTTTGAGGATTCGAATCATGTCCTGTCTTGTAAAACGCTGGATATCTTCAAATCTAAAAGTTTTAACAAAAAAGTAGCTCGAGTAAAACTTCAAGGCAATAAAATTTCATATGAAATGAGACAACAATCAAGTTTCTAGGACTAGTGGTTTATGAAGGAAAAACTGCAATTTTTTGCAAAAACTTCGACCTCAATGCGGCACAGGTTATCCAATTAAAATGAAACTTTGTCAATCTCATTTTCTAGCCAATTCGCAACTATTATGGGGTCCGCACCGAAGATGCGGTGAAATGGCCTTCTGACCATCCTAATGCCCACGGACGAAATGAAAAAATTGCTAATATTTGACATGAAAGGAATTGCTATTTTTCTTATTTAGTTGAATTCTGGTTATTTTCCTTCTATCCAGAAATCTTCTAGAAGTGTATGAGAGTTTGAAAATTTTTGAAAGAATGGGAGCAAGTTGCGAAGCGTAGTTTTGAATGACAAAGATTGAAATTTTATTGTCAGGGCCAGCGGTTGAATCGAGTTTTAAATTTATAATTATTTAATTATCTTTAATATTAGTGGGATCCTCAAGTGGATTTCGGACATTTTAGTACCATATTTGGGTGTAAGAGCGAGGGTTAAATTCTTTGTCATCTAAATTAGAATTAGATGCGAAGCAGCAAGCGAAATCTACTTTTTCGAAGGTGCTTGAAAGAATCTTTGATTTACTTACTCTTAGTGCTAAATTCTTATCATGTTCTTACCAATAATTTACTTTCTATAAGATAAAAAATTTCTTTGAAACAGAAGAATTGCTTCATTATGAAAAAATATTAAATTATTAGAGAGATATATCTTTTTTTTAATATTTCATTATGGTAAAAAAGAAATAATGAGGAGCACCACTCGATTATATCAAGTATCACTATATTCTGATGAAATAGTGTATAATTTGATACTTTTTATCCAATCTTCTTGACAATTTCCATCCCATTTGCTATTAACTCGTCGTAAAAGGGATCATTACAGAGCTACTAGGGTTGTAATTTGTTTTATTATCCGATAATGGGCTCCTTTATGAATAACCCACTTTAATCAATGCGAAACGTATAAAAATAAAGAATAATAAATAAATAATAAAGTACACTGTTATATTTATTAAATAACATGCAAAAACACAATTCATTAAAACCTTTATCTGATCCCAGCAACCTTTTGATTATAATCAAAAATTTCACTAATTTAACCTTTAATGTTGTACCGAATTAGAACTGTATGAAACCAGCTGATCTACCCCAAACTAGTTTTAAATTTCAAACATAATTTTGAAATTTTACAGTTAAATCAAAAACGATCGAATTGGCCATATAAGAACGTTTTATATGTTTTAAAATTTTGCATATTAATATTTCTTCAAACGCACCTGAAAGAGATAAGCCTTTACTGAACATTAGAATTTACGTTATGGTTTGGCATAGGTAGATATTTAAGTTAATTTATATATATTAAGTCACCTAGTCACCAATCCGTCTGGCAAGCGTGGTGACTTAATGCCAACCCCTTCCATTTGATGGAAGAGGCCTATATTCAGCAGTGGATTGTCGATATCGACAGGCTGATGATGATGATGATATATATTAAATTAAGGTTTTGTCTGGACATTGGTCCAAATCTCCCTAAATTTTGGATGGACACGTTTCGTTATAATATAAAAGATAAATTTTATATATGTTACTTGGCGACCTATAAAAAAATGTTACCTCAATAGGCGGAGAGTTTTAATGATTATTACATAGGTTTTTGACATTTCTGTTATTATTGATAGCCATTGGTGAAGACATGGAGGAATCGACTTAAAATCAAAAATAACCATCGATTCTTATCTAATACTAGAGGAATAACCTTATTGCATTCCATTTTTGTTGTTTTGACTATAAATGACAACTTCTACTGAAAACGTGGAAGAATCGACTTAAAATCAAAAAGACTAAATTCTTTTATGGCAAACCACTCAAGCTTGAGTTTCTTAAAGTTTAGGGGTGTCTGGCAGGGGGTAGCAACTGTCATAAGTGTCCGGCAATGGATGACGAGATTTCTAAAGTTATCCCGAAGAAAATATGGAAAAATTGAGCCTCATACTTTAACGAATTTAAAGTACTATTTTATACACCTTTATTACCTGTTACCTGCCAAAGTAACCACAACCCAAACTCTATAGTCGCTGGTCGTTTTTACCTGTATAGGGGACATGCACAGAAAAACTTTCATCTTTTATAAAATAACGAAGGTCTGGCAGTCGTGGGCCCTTGGGCTATAAGGGCTGCACTAGATTACAAATCATGCAGTTTTCCAACCTGAAAATCTGACAAAGTGGAATTTAAAAAAATTCTAATTAACCTTAATCTCAAGACTACAGAAAAGAAAAGTTGAATCTACACATAATCCAACAAGTTTTTATTTTATCCAATGCGGCGAGTCCTCAGAAAAAGACTAAGGAACCCATGGTCTCAATTAAAGTCAGAAATTGTAGTATTCATTTAGATTGAATTTTAGCACACAATTTTATACAACGGTTTTGCCAAAAATTACATGGGATCTCGTCCAGAGGCCAAGTTTGAGTTGTTTACCAAAAAAGAATTTAGTCTTTTTGATTTTAAGTCGATTCTTCCGTGTTTTTTTCTAGAAATTACCATTAATAGACAAAATTTCAAAAATGGAATGCGATAAGGTTATTCCTCTAGTATTAGATAAGAATCGATCGTCATTTTTTATTTTAAGTCGATTCCTCCATGTCTTCAGCAATGGTTACCAACGAGGGGTGAACCGTGACTTAAAATCGTGTACACGTACTTCCACTTGCACTTTCATTTCCAAGTAGAAGACAATAGATGACAATAGATTATCTAATGAATTCCAAAGTAATTCCAAAGACGATGTACACCTAATTCCAATCGCGGTTCACCCCTCGGTTACCAATATTAATCGAAACGTCAAAAATCCAATGTAGAATGGTTATTCATAAAGTATTATATGAGAATCGATGACTATCAACATATACAAATAGCCAATGATATCTGATTAATAATAAAGGAATAAAGATATTAATATTTCAAATGATTTTAAGTCGATTCCTCCATGTCTCCAAGTTTAGCAACAATCCATTGCAGTTTATTTAAATTAAAAATGACCAATCTAGGTGGGTGGCTTGAGAGGAAACTTTTCTTTCGATAAACAACTCAACTACCAAAGCATCAAATATCCAATAAATTGTTATGCTAATTTATTCAATATAATAATGTTTGATTTTAGACTAGTATCACTCCATTGTCCATTCCTCAATTTAAGTGTAACTGTATGAATTGTGAGATTGGCTAAAGCATGATAATCACCCAACCTAGCAATGAGGAATAAATGACTTAGAAAACACGGCTCGAGGGTGAATTGTGGGGAGGCAGGTGGAAGAAGGAATTTCTTCGAGTAGGATTTCACAGGTGGTGAAATACTCACTTGAATACCTACAAGAAAGAGAGAGAGAATAGTAAAAAGCAAAGCATACTCCCAGCAAACCGGAAATTTAAAATTGATTTCTTATAACGTAAGGAAAAAATATATTCTATAATAAATAATATTTTCATATTTTTGAATTGTGGTCGGGGATAAAAATTGAATCTGGAAATGGTTTATTTATTTATTTATTTTTTCTTAACTATAAACTTTATACCTCCGATTGAATTTTTTGAAAAATAGTATATTTTGGTCTGCTTAGCAATATATTTTGCAAAATTGACAAATTTAAATAAAATAATAATAATAAAATATAAAAAATAAAGATGTTTTTCTATTTTGGTTTCATATCGTGTTAATTATAACTTAAAACATTGTTTTTAATTGATATACTATTCAACGTCAATATGAAAAAATCTTTTTAATTTGACATTTATTCTCATAAACGAAAATCATTATTTTACTAATATTAAATAATACATTTAATCTCTTGAGCTTGAGTATTAGGTAAATATTAATCGCCCACTGAAATTTACCCCATGAATATACATTTCATGCTTTATATAGGTACATAGATGTGTAATATATGCAGCCAGATCAAAGTTTATGCTAAAGGTATATTTCTCTATGCAAATATTATTTCAACGACATTAACAAGAATTGAAAAGTTCAAAAAGATTTTTTTATTATAATAAAAAAATGAAAACTTTTTCAAGACTCGGTACGCCAATAGGCTGACAACTGTACTAAAAATAAATAATAAACTAAATATAAATTGTTTATTTTTGCCTATATAATGACATCTCAATAAAATCATTTAAATTTAAAATAAGCTTATGTGGCCATCCACATGACTTTACCATGCTTCTGGCCCCTCCCTTATATTAAATATTTAATAAAATAATTTATAATCATTTAAGAACCGCTTCCCGTTTCTTAATTTTGAACACATTATTTCTCAAATATTAGATAAGAATTGATGGCTATTTTTTATTTTTGGTTAAGATATGTTCAGATCTTCAGCAAAGGTAACTAATACGATAACAATACATTTGCTATGGTTACTTATAACATTTCCTCACAAATTTAGCATTTCACAAGCCTTACTATTCTTATTTAAGCAAGGTTAAATGAGCTACATTAAACCGACGAATTAATGAAATTTTAAAGAATTTAAAAAAATACTATGTTACTGTAGACTGTAGAGTCAAGTACTTTAAAATATAATAAGTTAATGGAGACTCGTGGAAAGGTCCACAGTGATCTTGTAGCCAAAGTTTCCGTTTGTATTTATTATTGTTGTTGTAGAATGTTGAGGTATTTCGGAAAAAAAATTTCCGAAATACCTCAACATTCTACAACAACAATTAAAATATAATTTTAATAAAAACTTTAAACAAACTTTTTTGAATAATTATAAAAAAACTTTTTTGATGTCCTGAATGTAATGTACTGAAATAGAATATTAAATTTGATCAAAATGGGTTAAGCCATTTTCAAAATATTTTGAAAAAACTAAAAAAGTATTATACTAGGATAAAGTACTAATGTTTGTGGGCCGATATGTACCAAAAACTAATCAGCATTTCATTTTGTTAAAGTAATGTAACTTTTAAGGAGTTCGGTGTTGGTTCTAGGTGAAACATTTTAATATAATAATAAAACTAAGATACGAGGTAGGTTTCACAAAAAGAAATAAAACAAAATTGAGTTTTGAGTTCGATATATTTCGGGGGTTAGCCCATCATCAGGAGTCTATATAATAATAAAACTAAGATACGAGGTAGGTTTCACAAAAAAGAAATAAAACAAAATTGAGTTTTGAGTTCGATATATTTCGGGGGTTAGCCCATCATCAGGAGTCTATATAATAATAAAACTAAGATACGAGGTAGGTTTCACAAAAAGAAATAAAACAAAATTGAGTTTTGAGTTCGATATATTTCGGGGGTTAGCCCATCATCAGGAGTCTAAGAAAACTAACCCCCGAAATATATCGAACTCAAAACTCAATTTTGTTTTATTTCTTTTTTGTGAAACCTACCTCGTATCTTAGTTTTATTATTATAAAGTAATGTATGTTGTATAACGAAAAAAAGGAATAAATAAAAATATAGCACTTTTTGGCCTCTGGGTGAGATCCCATGTAAAATCCTCAGATCTTAGAATTCTATAAATACTATAATTTGTGACTTTGATTGAGGCTTTACTTGAGAACCATTTGAATTCACGCTTGGCCCGAGACCGATTACAATACTTTATCTGTTCACATGGATAAAGTAAAAAAAATATGAAAACTATTAGTCTATGCACGATACGAATTTCACTTTCAACTTTGATTAAAAACTGAATGAGAGGATGCTGAGCATACCGGGTAAATTTTACTTATGGAAAGTGGTGTAGGTTTTAGGTGAAACATGATGTTAGTTAATAGTTTACTCTATTAGTAAAGGGTGTGTAGTTTCACAGTGAATGAAATAAAACTCAAAGAGGTTTATACAAACTCAATATATTTCGGATTATTAGTCCATCATCAGGAGTTTACAAGTTAATACAGTATTAACTTGTAAACTCCTGATGATGGACTAAGTCCGAAATATATTGAGTTCGTATAAACCTCTTTGAGTTTTATTTCATTCACTGTGAAACTACACACCTTTACTCTATTAATTACCCATACCGAGGTAAAATTATATCTATGTAAATTTTTAAAGTCAAACGCCATTGTATTTTTAATTTCATTATCTCAATGTGTATATGTTTGATTTTGTTTTCACAATCTTTAATAATAAAACCTATAATATTTTTTTATAATGATATTGATACAAGAAGAAGTTGCACCAAGAAGGTACAACCTCTGTAGTCCGTGGTGGACCCTTGTAACGTGAAGATAAGGGGAGATTTGAGGGATTGGGTAGAGGTCGAAGGTATCTGTGGATGCTGGTCTTGAAAGTTTGAAGGTTATAAGTAGCTGGAAAGACGGTCGGGGGAAGAGAATTCCAGTCTCTAGATGTCATAGGGATAAATGAATATGACATTGAAAGCAGAAAATACAAGTTCGATTTCGATGTCGGTCAGCCAAGAGAGGAGATAAGGGGTGATCTTTGGCATTCAAATGTCACAGTATACTCTCAAACTCAAATCGAATTGATAAAGAAATTTATTTTAAGCATAAACATAAATAAGAGGTGAAACAAGACACTCATATGTCTTCATGTAAGCTAATTTAAGTTTTTCTTCTTATTAAGATCGCAGCTAAGTATACCGGGTGAGATTTTTATCTTGAGACAGTCTTATAACTCAAAAACAGTGCATTATATGGAAAAAAGTTTCAACTAAAAGTGTATTTATATCAGGGGGGGGAACTAAACTACGCTATTGTTTCTCGACCTAGACAAGCTTTCATGGGTATTTTGAGGTCCACTTCTGTTTTTTAAATTGAAACCTATATATATCTGTACATATTCTGAATCTACAAATAAAAACCGAACAACTTTTATCAGAACTATTTTTTTATACATCAAATAAAAAAAATATTAAATCAATTAGATCTCAAAAATTCTTAATAATTATTTTTAACAATCATTCAAATTAATTATCAAATAATAATGATGAAATATTTAATTATTAAATAAATAATTTAATAACAATTAATAATTTAATAATTTTACCACACTCTTCTGGATGAATTCCAGTTCCAATTTCCTTATTTCAGCCTGTTTCAGTTTCTTCAAGCCTTTACATTTCTTGATGTTTTTTTTAACAGATTTACAACACGATGAAATGAAGCTTTTGAGGGTGTATTCCTATCAGGAAAACGCTCGTCATTCATTTCAGTGGCAGCCCCATTCAACTTCTTCCACATTCACCATAAATTAAGACTATTTCAATTCTTTCTTCAACAAAAGATGTTCCATTTTTACTTTATCCAATGCGAAGCATGGGGAAAGTATTGTAATCGGTCTCGAGGCAAGCGCGAATTCAAAGGGTCCTCAGGTAAAGACAACGGAACCAATGGACTCAATTAAAGTCACAAATTGTAGTATTCAATTAGGTTGAATTTTAGCACGAGACGGTTTTACATGGGGTCTCGTCGAGAGGCCAAAAAGTGCGATTTTTTCATCTAGTGCGTGCCGATGCATGTATGTATTGTATATATGTATGTATGGATGGATTTTTTCTACACCGTTGCACCGATTGAAATGAAATTGAAAACCTACTATTAATTTAACAAAATGAAGCGCTGATTAGTTTTTGGTACATATCGGCCCATAAAAATTAGTACTTTATTTCAGTACTTTTTTAGTTTTTTCTAAATATCTTGAAAATGACTTAACCAATTTTGATGAAATTTAATATCCTAATTAAGTACCTTGGGGACCACAAAAAGTTAAATAAAATCATTAGTAAAATTATATTTTAAAGTACTTTACTCTAGAGTAAGATAGTACTTTTTTAAAATTCTTTATTTTAAATTCATTAAAATTTATTTATTTGATCGTTTTAATATATCTCATTTAACCTTGCTTAAGTAAGAATGGATAGGCTTCTCTCTGTGAAATGTTAAAAATTTGGGAGGACATTTTATAAGTAACCATAGCAACTGCGTTGTTTTCTTATCCGTTACTTTGCTGAAGACATAAAGGAATCAAGTTAAAATAAAAAATAGTGATTGATTCTCATCTAGTACTTGAGGAATAACCATTCTATATTGGATGTTTGACGTTTCGGTTTTTATTGGTAACCATTGCTGAAGACATAGAGGAATCGAGTTAAAATCAAAAATAGCGATTGATTCTCATCTAGTACTTGAGGAATAACCATTCTATATTGGATTTTTGACGTTTCGGTTTTTATTGGTAACCATTGCTGAAGACATAGAGGAATCGACTTAAAATCAAAAATAGCGATTGATTCTCATCTAGTACTTGAGGAATTACCATTCTACATATATTGGATTTGTGAAGTTTCGGTTTTTATTAGTAACCATTGCTGAAGACATAGAGCAATCGACTTAAAATCAAGAATAGCGATTGATTCCCATCTAGTACTTGAGGAATAACCATACTATATTGGATTTTTGACGTTTCGGTTTTAATTGGTACCCATTGCTGAAGACATGGAGGAATCGGCTTAAAATCACAAATAACGATCGATTCTTATCTAATACTAGAGGTATAACCTTATTGCATTCCATTTTTGATGTTTTGACTATTAATGGCAACCTCTACTGAAAACGTGGAAGAATCGACTTAAAATCAAAAAGACTAAATTCTTTTTTGGTAAACAACTCAAGCTTGAGTTCGAAGCGTCAAAAATCTAATGTAGAATTATTATTCCTCAAGTAATAGATGAGAATCAATCGCTATTTTTGATTTTAAGTCGATTCCTCCATGTCTTCAGCAATGGTTACCAATTAAAACCGAAACGTCAAAATCCAATAAAGAATGGTTATTCCTCGACTATTAAATGTGAATCGATCATTATTTTTGAATTAAAGTCAACATGAACTGCAATTTGCAAGTGATATCTGATTAATAATAAAGGAATAAACATATTAATATTTCAAATGAATTTGGATAAAGTTTAGCAATGATCCGTTGCAGTTTATTTTTATTTGATGTCGTATAAAAAATAGTTCTAATAAAAGTTGTTCAGTTTTTTTTCTAGATTCAGAATATGTACAGAAACATATAGGTTTCCATTTAAAAAACAGAAATTGACCTCGAAATACCCATGAAAGCTTGTTCTAGGTCGACAAACAATAGTGTAGTTTAGTTTTCCCCTTGATATAAATAAACTTTTATTTGAAACCTTTTTTCATATAGGTAATGCACGGTTTTTGAGTTATAAGACTGTCTCAAGATAAAAAACTCACCCGGTATATATTTTTGAATTTTCGAATTTATATAATTAATATATATATATATATATATATATATATATATATATATATATACATATATATATATATATATATATCCCAGTTAGTGAATATGGAGTAGACCTGATCAACCCGAATCACACCATGGACTGCATTGACAACCTAAAACAATGTTATTCTTCCAGTATTAAATGAGAATCGATCGTTATTTTTTTTATATCCAATTCCTCGATCTCTGTAATGGTTAACAATAATAATCGAACCCGCTAAAATTCAATGTAGAATGGTTATTGCTCATATATTAAATGAGAATTAATGGCTATTTATGATTTTAAGTCGATTCCTTTATGTCTTCAGGAATGCTTACCACTAATGATCAAAACGTCAAAAATGCAATATAGAACGGTTATTCTTCAAGAATTAGATGAGAATCTATGACTGTTTTTGATTTCCAGTCGATCCCCCAGATCTTAAGCAAAGGTAATGAATGAGATATCAACGCAGTTAACTATGTCTACTTATAAAATGTCCTCTCAAATTTAGGATTTTACCGAGAGAAGCTTATCCATTCTTATTAAAGCAAGGTTAAATGATGAGCTATATTAAATCTATCATATTTATAAATTTAAAAAAGTACTTGCTTACTGTAGAGAAAAGTACTTTAAAATCTAATTTTCCTTAAAACTTTATATAACTCCTTTGAAGCTCTCAAGATACTTAAATAGAATATTAAATTTGGTCAAAATTGGTTAAGTCATTTTCATGATAACTTTTAAGGAGTTAGGTGTTGGTTCTAGGTGAAACATTTTAATATAATAATAACGTCGCTTTGGAAAAAAAGAAAAAAAAAATTGTTTTTCTATGCTTCTGCTAAGGAAGAAAAAAGTTTTAAACACTGTTGTGGAGAGAGGAAGGAATCATTTTATTTGTTTCCTTTATTGACCCCTTGAAACCCTGAAGGAGGGAAGAATCCTCCGAAACGTCAGTTTGAAAGGAAAGGAGGAAGGAATTCAATAAATTACACCTTTTTCGGATAAGTGTTAATTTTTTCTTTCCTCACTACCCCTGGGCTGCCTTCCATTACTTTCAATTAAAAATTCTCAAGTCCGTCTCTCTCTACTAGATAAAATTTCGTTCAAATAAAGTACTGATGTTTGTTGACCGATATGTACCAAAAACTAATCAGCGCTTTATTTTGTTAAAGTAATTGTGGGTTTTCAATTTCATTTTAATCGGTTGAACGTGTGGAAAAAATCGACGACGTAAAAAAGGGGTAACATACATCCACCCATTCATGTCCACTGACTAAATGAAAAATTTGCACTTTTTGAACTCTGGGCAAAACCACATGTAATTTTTGGCAATATATACATACATGCATCCGCATAGACTAAATGAAAAAATCGCACTTTTTGGCCTCTGGACCTACGGGAAAAATGTATACTACAATTTGTGACTCTGGTTGAGACCATGGGTCCCGTAGTCCTTATTTGAGGACCCTTTAAAGCCTTGTAAGCACTATCGAAACATACGCCTGAATATAGGCAATCATTTCGTCACCTCTTCCTCAAATCTGCGTTAAATTTAGGTTCTACCGTAAAGTACTTGAGTTTGGTGAGAAGAAACGACCATCGATAGAAGTCAACAAAACAAGCCTGCCTGCCGGGATGGCCAAAGTATTAAATTCATTTTTATTACTATTTATTTAATTATTTATTATAAGGAAATTCAATGTCAAAAATCATTTGGCAATAGGTTTTTCTTTATTAATTTTAAAATAACATGTTAATACAAAAAATGCCCAGAATTATAATCTCTAAGAAATTTGATTCTTTTATTATAATCTGATCGATGAAAATAATTAAAAAGAGCGCGAACTGAATTTTTTCTCTTTTTTTAGAGCTAAACTGTATTACATTGATGTCAAATAGAAGTGAAAACCTGTTTCAGACTATTAGAGATTAATTTCTTAGTTTCTATTATTCTAGGAATGGCCTTTTGAACTCGGACAAAACAATATTCATTATATAGAGAGAGAATATTCTATTTCACTTACGACCTTGCCATACAATATACTATTCTTATGAATTTCTTTATAAACAAAACGACTTGCTGGGTAAGCAGAATATTAAATTGACTGAAAAAATAATCACATATATGCGGCCATCCACATGACTTTACCATACACTTGGCCCTTCCCATATATTTAATAAAATGATTTTTAATTATTTACCAAAGAATCCCCCTTCCCTTCTTAATTTTGAGCCCATAAATTATTAAGGAGTCGGTAGCGCAATCGGTTAAATCACCAACTTTTCTAATCCGATTAGGAGAACATCAACCTAGACTTCATCAGTTCGATCCCAGCAAGAAACAAAGTGAATTTATTTGAAAATAATAAATAACCAGCCCCTCGGCTCCAGAAACTGACAATCTCTGGTTCTACAAAACCTCGCGCATGAGCAGGACAAAATTTTCGTAACAAGCAACCATGAATCGTGAGAGGCAAAAACAAGATTACCCCAGGTGGTAACCAATCCACCCACCCTCGAGTGGCAACCGGGCATTCAGATTCTGGGGAATCCGGACCATCACGAAGTCAAGGAAGAAACAATGGAAGAATAACACCAAAAATCCATACATACCTGGGCACCTTTAACATCAACACACTCATACGGCCAGGAAAAATTACCTGACCATGGGAACTCGATAACACGTTCCGGAAAAAGATAGAGGCGTGGAAGGTCCAACCAGAAAGAGACATCAAGCTTTGCGTGATCCCAAGGGTCCAAACGCAACAAATAAAAAAATAATAATAATTAATGGGTCATGATTAAATTTTACAGAAACTGATGGGGGTGGACATAAAAAAGTTTTTCGCAAATGTTTTAAGTCGGAATGCAGTGTGACTTGACCGAATATTTTCAATTTCACTAAGTATGTGACATAGAGAATATTAAAATTCTATCTCTATAAAATTTTATCACACTTCGAGAATACAGACAGAAAGACTGACAGAAGAACCTGTCGAAACTAAAAAGTATGGAAGCCCAAAAAAGCTCTATTCTATATCTATTGGATTAAATTTTGTCTCTGAATTAAATTAGAAATTTAGTTTTGTTTTTTCATTCTGACCAATCCGTACCGAAATGCTTCCCTCCATCTTGGGTAGTCTGGTGTGCAAACTCCACTACTTCACTTCTGGTTGCATACTCTACAGGCGCTCCCATGGTCGGGAACGGGATGAAAAACATTAGTCAATAAACTGATGTAGCCATCCACATTACCATATACTTGGCCCATCTTTTATATTTAATATTTAATAAAATAATTTATAATTAATTATGAAAGAACCCCCCTCTTAATTTTGGGCGCATTAGCAATTAATAACATCTTCTTTTAATTATGAGACTATTCTATTGGAAATATCAGCTTTCTTCGATTTTTGTTTGAAAATATTTGCCCCCCCCCCCTCTTTTTGGTCACTATCAATTTCACATAGTGAGTCATTTTAATAAGGTCGTAAAGAGTGCATGTGCAAAATTTCATACAAATCGATCGAAGTATGTAAGACTTATATTGATATTTTTTGAACCCCCACCCCTGCAACCCCCTTAACTTTGTTTCAATTTCAACCAAAATCTAATCAGATTTTAATCTCAATATAAAGAATCTACATCTGAAATTTCGTTTTGATATTCACACTAGTTTTTGAGCTAGACCTTACATAAAATTTGGTAACGTACTAACCGACATTTTGATAAAATCATTAATTCTCGTAAAATATAATTTTTTCGATGCTCATCGGTATGTATATATTTTAAAGAGTTTATTATAAGTCGCTCGGTGCTCTGGTGGCTGTTGTCATTTTTTTTCTTAAATTACTTGCTGGCGTTCTTCAAATCTTTCTATGGTATTCTTATTTCCCCTCTATTGAGTCATTTTCCCTTTATTGTAACAAAAATTTCAAACAGAAACATCGCTCAAGAAGTTTCACTTCAAAAAATAATATTGCTTCAAGTTACAAACATATTTAAACATGAATAAGCAAAAATTCGAATATTTTTAATTGAATACATCCCCAGCCAGCAGAAGAGCCAACTAATTTCGATCTTAAATAAATATATTTTTAAAGGTGCCCACTGGAAAGACGGAGGAGAAGAGGAAGACCGAGACGAACGTGGAAGCAGGGAGTAGATGAGGCAATGACCAGTAGGCAACTACAAGAGCAAGACATCCTGGATAGAGAGAATTGGCGTGTTGGATGCGGAAAACGGCGCATGCTGTAGAACAAACCGCTTTATTATTATAAATAAATATATTTTTAAAGGTATTAAATGGAGTTATATTTTCATAATTTTCTATTTGCTTTAAACAATGTTTTCAAATCGAATATTAAATTATATTATGTAATGTAATATACACAGATGTTAAATACCTGTATTTAGCAATAATATTAATTATACCTATAATATGGCAAGAGTGCAGATGCAGATTCAGAAATACTATAGTATATTTACATAATCCACCATGTCCTCCCTTTCCAAATCGCAGACCGTATTAATGGCGTACTTCAATTTGAACAAGTGAAATGCGGCTTTGGCTGGGAATCGAAAATCCCTCTAGTAGATAATCATTTCTCCTATTGTTAACATTGGCTTAGCGAGATTTTTCGGGGCCTGCTACAATTAAAAACACCGAGGACGATATTTCCATCAATTTGTTTAAAAGGCCAGAGGGGAATTTAACTTTATTGGTAGTATCATGTATTTCGATTTAGATGAGACATCAGCCACAATCGAGTAACAAGGGAAGCTTCATTATTTGATTATCATATGTTAATATAAAAATTACTTGATAAATAAAATGTATAATTCCAGCAGAAGACACACTCTTTTATTGTCTCCTTCAATAAAAATTACTTTTATGTAAAAGGTTCATTATCAATATGAATAAAACTAATAAAGGAAGGGGTTAAAACGTAATAAAAATATATTATAATAATTTTAGAGTTTATTTTATGATAAAATATAATTTTTATTCCGAACTGGAAGATTTCTTGTTGGGGTATTGATTTCTCACGAAAAATTGTCTGAAAAATAGAGCAAAGTCATTATCAACCATTTTGTCAGATTCTAAGTTTTTCTAGAAAGAAGTTTGAAGAAAGTATGCTCTAAAGCCAGAATGTTTGACTTTCCAAAATGAAAAATTGTTTAGATTGATAGAGATTTTCTTTAGGAGACGGACTGGTATAAATATGCAGTTGGATGTTTGAGCAAGCAAGTCCACGGTGGTTGCTAAAAAAATAAGACTTATAGAGGTTTTTATTATTTTACATTTATTTGTTAAACAAACCGACGTTTTCGGAGATTTATTCTCTCCTTCTTCAGAATTCAACAAAAAGTCAATGAAAGTAGTCTCAAAACATAGTACCACTTTCTGGTCTCCTACGACAATGCCAAAAAACATTATAATTTTTTTTCATCTCGAATAGAAAATAAAGTAACAAGCAATTGATCAAAGGAGACAGAAACTAATTGCTCTTTTAGGAACTTACTTTCCTACTTGACTTTTGCGCACTCTTGAAGAAGGAGAGAATAAATCTCCGAAGCGATCGGTTTAACAAATAAATGCTGAAATAATAAAACCTCTATGGTGCTTATTTTTTGCAGCCACCGTGGACTGCTTTTCATCAACATCCAATTGCATTGTTTAGATATTTGGATATCGAGCTTCAAATTTTAAGGTTGAAAAATTCAGAAGATAAGAAAATAAGCATACTTGAGAAATCAAATTCGTTCTTACTTAAATTGATAAGAAGAAAATCAGAAAGTTTCTGGCACTTTTCGGAATTTTAAGTTAAGCCACCTCTGAAAACCGACAGCTACAAAAATCACTTAAAATTCCCTACTTTTGACCTCTCTAACATTGTCAGACGTTAGACTTATTGTTCTTAGAGAGCTCTTTGTAGCCATACCGCTTTATGATAAAAAATATTGTTTTTTTTATTTTCAGCCGTACAAAAAATTTGACCATCCCTAAAATATTCAATCGATTAAAATTTTAATACGATTTTTAGTTTCAGGGAAAATACATACTTGTAACTTGTAAATTTCGAGTTAGTATCTTATTCACTTTATGAGCTACAATGCTCAGACAGACGAACAAGCTGACAGAACATGGTACTAATAGGGTCCTGTTTTACTTTTGAATAGTAGACGATTTTAACATGAAACGTAATTAAAATACCGCCCATGATTTTATTGATAACTAGTGGAGACGGCCGCCTCCGGTGGGGACATCGTTTATTATTCAAAGAGCTTCGCACCCTGGACTCTCTCCCCCCACCTCGAATCGTCCTCCACCCCATCAGCCCCATCTTAGGCCCCTGACCTCTCCGCTTCATCTACCACCGATCAATCTTCCCCACTAACTCTATACTTATACCCCTACGCCCTATCTCTTCCCCTAATCTCCGGTCACTCCTCTCCCCACCAGCCCTATCCTCATCCGGTGGACACTTTACTCTCTCTAACTCAGATCACTCTCAACCTTACCAGCCCTATCGTTGACTCTCATGTGCCCTCTACCCTTCCCCTACCTCTCGTTACTTTCCACTCCACCAATCCTTTCCTCGTCCCGTGGACCCTCTCTTCTTCCCCTAGCTCTGGTCACTCTCCATTCCATTTCTAGTTCTCTAGAGGCTCACATATTATTATTAAGTAAATGAATAGCGAAAGTCAAATAATTTTTTAATAATTTCTAACTGTTAATTTTAGAGATATAATAATTATTTATTATTTATGAAAAAAAATGAAATTGAGCGCCCGACAGTGTTACTAACTGACTGTTGGATAACATCTGATCCAAATATGAAATTTCATTAAAATTCCAGCCGTTTTTATCCCAATCGTGAATATCATTTGTGAAGATAGACGGAAAACAGACAGACACACATAAATTTTGTTGAAAGTATTTTCTTTTATTAACTTTCCTTGAAACATAAATTAAAAGTTTGGTGGGATTTTGATCAATGTGCAGACAAAGACTTAATTTTATATATAGATATTAATACATATTAAAATTGCTCTCGTACTTCTGAAGAAATATTTATTTTCAGTTTTTAATGATTTTTGAAATAAAATCAATCTTTTTGAAAAAAATAAACGTTATAAATAAATCATTGTTTTAATATATTGATATAAACTTTTTAGACAAATGAGAATTTGCGACATTAAACATCTCTGTTCCGAGATATAAATGAGTATTTCATGTGTATACTAGTATACTAAATTATAAATTAATGACAAAAGGCGGTAAAGTATGTGGATGGAGTTTATCAAATGAAAATGAGTCAAAGGGAAAGGATACCGCTCGAAGAAGGCTATCTAATCAGGAGAATGTACTACGAACTACAGAATGAAAAGGACATTTCATTCGAAATTCTATTTAAATTGGATGGCTCAGAAAAGACGAGAAGCATCAGCAGCGTTGGCTCGTCAAGTTTTCTCCTTGAAACTTTTTTCTTATCAATGTGTACAAATACTATCTATATATGTATGTAAAAATATATAATGAATTTATATTAGAAATTAGAATAGGGTTCATATATATATGTATATATATATATATATATATGAAAGAATCGAAAAAAACCTTGTTCCTGCTGGAATAAGAACAAGATAAGAAAAGAAAAAGAAAATAGCTAACAAATAAAGAAAACCGAAAGAGTTTAATTTGAAAAACAAGTAAAAAAAAAAAAAAAAGCGAAATTCAATTGGAATAAAAGTCGTCGTAGAAGGCCAAACTAGTATAAAGTTGATAACAATAATTTTAAATTGTGAGCTTCATTAATGTACATGTACTATTAGCATTTTTTTACTTTTTAGGATTAATTATTTTTATAGAGAAATGTTTGCGGAATTTAACTGAACAAAAGTCACATTGATACATTCATAAATAAATACATAGATACATACAGGTGAAGCTAATATAAAAATTTTATGTATTTTGCTTGTAGGTAGGTACTTCAAATATATCTATACGAGCTTTTCGTGCGTGCCTTCGGCACGCCCTCGAAGCTCGGCCCTCCGGGCTGGTGCCCTGGCGGGCAGCGTCTCGGTCCAAAAATTTGTATTCCTCTTAAAAAACCACACTCCAAATGTATACCCGTAAACTACCGAAAATACATCGTCTCTTAAAAGTTTCGCCTCTTTAATTTTTGAGTGGCGAGGGGGGGGGGGGGAGGAACAATTATCAATATATTTAATGTTTCTTAATTTAAAATGAATTGAGTCTTTCATTTCAAAATTCGAATATATATATTTCAAATTTGCCTGGTTAATGAAAATCGATTGGAGCCATCAGTTTAAAATCCGAGCTGAGAATTATATTTCAAATTTGCCTCGTTAATTAATATATATTTAATGTTTCTTAATTTAAAATCTATTGGTGTTTTTTCATTTTCATTCGAGTTCAAATGAATACAATATTATCTAGACACAAAGTCTAAATCAAAAATATATAGTTTTAGTAAAAGAAATCAAGATATAAATATTAATGTGACATTGGTCTAGTGGTTAGAGCTGATGACCATAGTTCAAGAGTTCGTCGGTTCGATTCTAGGCAAGAGGGTAATTTTTTTAGAGAAATTTCTCTAAGCGTTGTTACAAATTAATCTAGATAAATATATAATATATATATATATATATATATATATATATAGGTAGAGACATTTTTTGGCATGAGAACGATTTTTTTTCTATCTCCCTGATCTTGATTTATCGATGGAGAAAAAAATTTTAGTTGGAAATAGTTCTACTCTGTACGGTTAGTAGGCGAAGCTCCTCAGGGGGTAGAAATTAGGAGAAAGACTATAGCCACTCCCCAAACTATCGCCCAGCCTCTAAATGTATTTTAACCTTTCTCTGATTGGTTAAAGTCTCGAGTATATTCTGTCTTTGTAGTTGCTTATGAATTCTTTCGTTAAAGTTAAAATGAATAAGATAAGAGAGTTTATGATATAGGGGCTGGCTAAGGGCTCTGATCGAGGCGGAACCAACTATGGTTTCCTCCAGTAAGTAGAAAAAGGATTAAAACAAAGAAAAATTTTGTATTTATTTGTATTAATTACAAATTAAGATTTTTCATCGGTACGCACATTCTAAAAATTTTAATTTTAATTTTATCAGCGAACGATGTTTACCGGGAAATGATAAATTATTGTGAGATAGGAGAAATGATTATCTACTAGATTTCCAGCCAAAGCCCCATTGCACTTGTCAAATTGAAGTGCGCCATTAATACGGTCTGTGATTTGGAAAGGGAGTACAGGGTGGATTATGTAATTATACCATAGTATATCTGGATTGTTGCCATATTAGAGGTATAATTAATATTATTGCTAAAAACAGGTATTTAGTGAATATTACATGACATAATATAATTTGATATTCGATTATCTATTTGAAAACTTTGTTTAAAACAAATAGAAAATTATAAA